>VYZR01086331.1:4196-17600 GCA_013400675.1 Oxylabes madagascariensis
GGGTCCCCCCCATCCACTCCTCCTCCCAATTTTCAGCCAGTTTTTTTTTTTTTTTTTTTTTTTACTAGATTGTTGATTTTTGTATCCGTGATTAATTTCCTCACAAAGAGGGGGAGGAGGAAGAGTTGTTTAGTCTTTTCTAACAGCAATAAAAAGCAGTTGTAGAGGTATTGGTGAGCTAGCACTGTTTTGTGCTGTTGTTTGTAGAGGTGCAACATGTCAGAAACCCTGGGTGACCAATTTCTTCTGTTGAGCCCAAATACATTTTCTACTTTGCAGCACTGAGCCCTGGCAGAGGGAGGATGCCCACCAGGTTTCCTTGAATTTCTTACATGTTTATACCTCTGCCACCCAGTAAAGAGTTATGTTCTCAGATTACTTGTCCCATAGAGGGTATGATGGTAGGGCCTGGAGCCTCTCTCCAGAGGGCTGCTGGCAAACATGTAGAAGAAAGCCTTTGACAACTTGTTCCTACTGGTGTCCCTCTACTACATATCTCCAGGAGAATCCCAGTTCAAGGCTTACTGGTTTGCTCCAGTCTTTTACGGCTTCACTGACTGTTGCTGCAGCAGGCACAAAGGACGCAAATGAACCTATAGGCTTAATATAATTTAAAATGAGTCATTTATTATAGAAAATTACTCTCTCTAACAAAGAGCTTCAGCTGTGAACTCCTATGAAATTATGGCCAATTTTTGTTTTTATGAGGCACTGTGCTGCTTCTAAGCCTTGCAGACATGACCAAGCTATGGAAAGAGCTAGAGGGCTGAGGAGAGCTGAATGGATGTGAAAAGCAGCTGTGCTTTAAGCTCTTTCTGTCCTCATAGCTACGACTTCCACTCTGCAAAAATGCTGTAACCATGTGGGAAAGGGAAGAATGATCAAGCCACAGATGGGGGGATTTAGAGCAGTCTCTCTTTGTGCTGTGCTGCTCTCCTCCTACGCAAACCAAATTCTTACTAAAAATTAAAATTCGTTAATAGTGCTTACAGTAGTAGCATGCGTTGCCCCCTCTCTTATTTTGATTCCCAGGGTAGCGATTACAGTGCAAAATCTGGGGCCTCCCAGGGGCAGTAACCTGCTCGTGCTGCCAGCGCTGAGAAAGGGAGTCCTGGAAGGACCATGCAAGGGAGAACAAATCTGTGGGCGTAGAGCCAGGATTTTTGCAAATCCCTATCCTCTCTTCGTTTCCTGACCTTATCCCTGCCTATCTGTGTTCCCACCGGTCCTGTAAGGCACAGGGCGTAGTACGCAGGCCAACAGCTGCTCTCCAGATGCTGGGATGCTTTGAGATGGGTTTTTCCCTGCCTCCCTCCCTGCATGCATTTCTGTGCACAAGAGCAGTGTAAGAGCCTGGCACATGGAGACCTCCTCGCTGGAGGGCCTCTTCCACTGGCAGCAGATGAAATGCTCCGACACTTGCTGTGTGAGGCGATGGCTGCTGGCTGCCTCTTGCAAACCTTGTTGCTGCAGGAAGGACCCTTGTTTGGCTTCAGAGCTTTGCAGAAGCCCCACTGGGGATGATGGAATTGGGTCCTTTTGCAACAAAAGGCCCCCCTAGCCATCACTGGAGCAAAACTGCACAACAATTTTATGTTCTAATCCCAAATGTAATTAAAGAGCCAGATGTGTGCATCTGGTTTTCACTCTCCCACCTTGGATTTATGCCCTGCAATTGCCTCTGTGGTGTAATGCTCAGTTACTTACCTCCTAAACTCAGCTGCTCACCCCCTAAACATGGGGGAATGCTGTGGCCAAGAAAAAGCAGGTTCCCAGATACACGGATGTGCAAAATGAAAAAGTCAGTTTTAGATGCCTCCGAAAAAGACCAGAAAAGTAGTAACACAGAAGGAATACTTTGCTTCATTTCCTTTCTCCTTGTCTGGAACAAAACTGGTTGCCTTCAGTTCCATATCTTGTGTTTTTTGCATTTTCAGACAATCTCCGTGTTTGAGGAGCGGGCCCATATCCTTTACATGTCTCTGGAAAAGCTGAAATTCATTGATGATCCTGAAGTCTACCTGCGGAGATCTGTCCTCATCAACAACCTCATGAAGAGAATCCACGGAGAGATCATCATGCAGAACAACTGGTGCTTCTCCACCTGCTCCTTCAGTGGCACCTCCCCACAAGAGTGGTTTGTGCCTCAGGACTGTCCATACAGAAAACGCCTTCGGATGGCAAAGGAGGAGTACGAGAAGCTCCACATGTGCTGCTTCTATCAAGAATGTGGCAGTCACTATTTAAATCTACCCTACTCTGTTAATGCTAGTACAGAAAGTAATTCCTCTTCTTCCTCCTCCTCCTCTTCCTCCTCCTCCTCCTCCTCCCCCCCCATTTCTTTGCCAAGCTGTTCCCAGCAGGTGGATTATGAAGTTGGCAGTGCACCTTCTTACAGAAGCGATGACCAGATACCTGCTAATGAAATATTCATCACTAATGGCAGGTCTCACAGTAATCAGGAAAAGGCAAAATTTAATGACGAGAAAGGAGGTAATGAACCTGAGAGAGAGAGCATCACCCTAAACTGTGAACCTATAAGAGGCACCCATGCTCTTGAATGTAAAGGCAAATTTTATGACTATTTTGAGACTGGATGTAATGACAAGAGCAACGTAAGTGAATCTTGGAAAAAATCCTTAAGGAAAAAGGAATCTTTACCAAGTAATAAAATCTGCTGCAACAAAGGAAGTAAAATATGAGGCATCTTTCTTGCTCTATTGAAGCATGCACAGCATGTTCCTTCTCTATCAAATTTTTATTTTGAAAGGATTTTTTATAGTTTTCTACAAATGGTACAATCATGCCACAAACATGACGTGTAGAGTGGAGAGCAGATTGCGTAAAGTGTCTTGGCCATCCGCATCAGCCGCTATTTGTAAATGAGGAGACTTCAGAAAGAACACAGTTGCGTTACTGCTGAGCACTGTAGTCTGTGCAGCTATGGTGGAGCTTTCGTTGCTGAAAATGCCAATCAGCCAGATGGGGAAAACATATCGTTTTACATATCCCCGCCCCCAAGAAGTCTGCCATTAATTAAGAAGAACCTCCATGATGTTTACCAAGGAATTAGAAGTCTGGTAAACAAATTGATGCTACCAGCAAGGATGATGTGCTCCTTGTAACTCAGTATTCGTTCTGACAAAGGACCGTCTTCATGGATTGGGAATAAACCATCCTTACGTTTTGTAGTGATACTCTTGAATTCCTGTATTCAGCATCTTCTTCAACTGACAAAATAGGACAAAGCATAAAGAAATAACCTGTTTATGGAATCTTAATCAGAATCAAACATGCAGCTCAAGTACTTGCATGTTTTCACCTCGGCTGTAATAACTAATGAGGTTTGTTGTTACACAGGGCAGGTTTTTTTTTGGTGCCTTACTTTTTGTCTTAATTTTTGCCAGTGTGAAAATTAAGTATGAATCTGATACAGCAGGGATTTAACCTAAACAGAGATTTAAAAAGAAACCCACAGGGTGGATCAATATTATTAGAAACCTTTAACCTTTGAAGTACTGAGTTCAACTTCCTATTCAAACATCTCTATTCTTCCTTTTTGATGCTCAATTGCTTTTTGATTTGCCATCCTTAGGAAGGGATTTAAGAAACAATAGAGAGATGTCTCTTGTAAACAAGCATACGATGCTTGAGTGTTTCTATGGCAACTGTCTGTTGCTGGGGCTCTTTTTTTTTTCTTCTTCGTATAATGAAGTTCATGACCCAGTGGCATGTTTTATACTTTATTACGTTTCACATAATTTCTCTCTTTTAGATTGCAAAAGCATGTGGGAGTTTTCTATGACTTTTGCCGTTGATTTAAAAAAAAAAAAAAACAAGAAGGCAAAAAGCACAATGTTAGTTAATAATGTGGCGATAAACACAGTTTTATATGAATGAATGTAAGGGGTTTAATGTTAAAAAAGAACATTTTGGAGATTTCAGTGGCTGAGGACAACATTTAGTCATCCCTAGGTAGATTGATTGCAAAAGTGTGCTGTGTAAAATGCCCAGAAGACATTAGTTGGGGTTGGACCAAGAAAGTCTTAGATCCACCAAATTAATTAGTTCCCACAGTCCCCATAACAACTGGCAGGATGTGCTCAGTGCAATAGCCACATCCAGGCCACAGCTGACTCATAAATAGCTGCCTGTTCCCACAGCATCTTGCACTCAAGTGACATCTCCACTTGCTTCTTGCCCAAAGGGTGAAAATCACCTCTGTGCTGGGGGTGCAGCCAGCTCAGTGCAGGGCATGAGTGTCCCCAAGAGGACACAGCCCCAGGCTTGGCACTAGAGTCAGACAGGTCGCTGGGTCTGAGACCTCCTGCTTTGGGTTTCATGGGTTCAGCTGGAGGAGTCCTGGGCCATAGTTATTTTGGGTAGCAAAATACATTTGCAAACTGTATGGTCTTTCTCAGAAAGCCCAGTAGTCACAGGAAAAAGCTCCCCGCCCCCGACCAAGGTGACCACAAACACAGCAGGATATAAATCAATGATAACCTTTATGAAGTCAGGTGAGTTGAAACTGTTAAGTTTGTAAGGGTTATCATTCTGAAAAATGACAAATAATGAAAGTACAAGTCCCACCTGATTTCTCCAAGACAGAAGCTTTTTTATTAATAATAATAATAATAATATTAAATATAGATCTCATTCATACAGTGTATGAGTAGGATCATCATTTAGACATTTGTCCACAAGGACCAATTTTTTAAAAAACCTGATTTTTCTTGTGTTATATCCAGATAGTCTAGTAATGTCTGCTCTTTTCCAATATTTGATAAACGCTTGATGTTTTAAGCTTAAATATTAGATGCTTGTATACTAATGTGTTGTTGTAGTAAAGTGAAATTTCCTTGATATATATTTATTAAAATGACCAAAATTCATTTTAATTTTACATCTCCAATGGCTATTGGGTCCTTTCCCCCATGTTCCCCTCTCTCACCAAAGAAAACGCCATTTAACCAAACTGCTCCCTACTCAAGAGATTACACAGCAGCTGACTGTGCACTTCAGCCTGGGTCTGTGAGAGAGCTCAGCCTTGCCAGGGTTTCAGGAGCATTTAGGACAGTCTGAAGGTGCACTGAGAAGCAACAGATTCTCTGTAGACTTGCACATACAGCCAAGGAAAACACCTGGCCAAATGCTGCCCAAACCACAAATCAGCTAACACTTTTGGGGGGGCTGAAAGCTTTTTGACCCTAAAGGGCTCCTTGGTCTTCCAGAACAAGCCTGCACACATAACCTATTGCAGAGGATTCTCAGTTGCATTTGCACAAGCTGAAGTGATGGATCAGCAGATCTTTGTCTACTCTGGCCTCTCTAATGGTTTCTTTAGTTCCAGAGACATCTGGAAATTAACCCGTTACAGCTCTGGACAGTTTTGTCATCAGGGTCTGTACGGGAGGAAACGCCATCTAACAAAAGTTGGCCTACGGGTAAGTGGGGTTTTGTGCCTTTCTCTGGACCTTGCCTCACAAAGTAGTAGCAAATACTGAAAGTAGATGTATTGGACTCAGGAGTCCACTGAGTTATCCTGCTGGCCTCACAAGAGACAGAGGTATTCCGCATTAGAAAAGGGAGGGGGAAACATCCTTGTTCCATTCCCAGAAATGCAATAGACCTTGATAGGATTTCCAGCCTGGGCTAGACTGAATGGACTTCCTAGTTTAAATTCAATTTGATTTACTGCATGTGAAGACTGTAAGCCTGATAGGCCTTTTCCCCACTGCACACTCCAGTTCTAAGGACATTTTGCTAGTATCAAAACTGCAAAAAATAGTTCTTTTACAAGATTATATGAATGCCTTTCACCCTCATGTTCCCCACATAACTGCTAAATGAATGCTCCTGGACTTGATCCTGGCCTACCTGCCAGAAGAACTGGACAGAAGCGCTTCTCTCTAGGAAGATTGTTTTTCTCTCTATCGTAAGACCCTTTGCTCCTAGCGTGTAAGACTGTAAAGTACTGTGCCTTTCAGCACATGCCAAACAGCAACAGAAAAAGATGTTTCTGTTGTCACATCAATTTTGCTGTCGCTAGGAACAGAACTGTCATTTTATCTTCAGGATCCAGGTAATACATTTCCCTTTGAAACGCACAGTTCATTTGAGTTTTAAAAATACTATTGCTTTTTCAAAGCACGTGCCATAATATCATTGTGCTTCATATATAGTCACTACTTTTGGTAAAATTTTACTATTTTTACTGTGTTAGCTAATCTGTAGAAACAGCTTAACATGGGTACTTAAGCATCCTCAGCACTCAGACAGCCTCAGCTGGCAGTGATGTGCAGTGCCAGCAGAGCAGCTGGTTCTGCAGGGAAAACAGACACAGCCTGAGCCACAGAAATGAAGTGCTTCTTTCAGTCCTGAAGGTGTTATGCCCCTAAGCAAAGCTGTGGCAGAGACTTTTTTCACATTTCATCTTCCTGCATGCCCTCCATCCTCCTGTTACACCCCTCATCTACCATCTGTCCTTTTGTGTCCTACCACCATGATGACCATGACATGCTGCCAGGGTGCTATGGTGTGTGCCACCACCCTTCAGATTTGTGCAGGGGAAGCAGGCAGCTGGTTCAGAGCCACAGCATGAGCTGAAGCAGTATTTAAACCAAGTGACCTGGTGGCTGCTCTGTGGTCCCTCTGGAGCCTTGTGCCAGTTGTGACCCCCCCACACCTAAATGACTTTCCCAGCTGCCTGTAGCTCAGATTGCCACTACGGAGTGATCTGGTGATTAGAGAGTTATGGCTGAAGCAAAGAAGTGAAGATGATTTCTAGCCTGCATTTGACTTGTGTCCTTTCACTGCCTTCTTGAGCTAAAGGCATAGCAAGAGGTGTAGCAAGTGCAATGGCTGCTTACTCATGCCAGGAATTTTGACAAAAGAAGTTTCTTAAGTCTTATCACAAAAAAAAAAAAAGCCAAACCCAAACCAAACCAGTCATTCACATCAGGGAAAGGTTTAAACTGCTGTTAGGTAAAGGATTTCATCTGGTGTTGCATTCAGCAAATGTAACGCTCACATGGAGGCCTCCCAAAGGGACCTGACCTTTTACATTGTCCATCCCTTGCTTTGCAACCTCTAAGACAGGGGCTGCCCTTGCTTTCTGGAGGTCACCATTTGGGCTCCTCAGTACTGGTATGAGCTTTACCACAGCTGCACAAAGAGCCCCAGAGGCTTTTCCTGGAAGGGTGTGCAGAGCTTGCTAAAATATTGTAGCCAGGGAAGTGTTTCAAAGGATCCTGCTGGAAATGTTAGGAGATGCGAATCTTCCACAAGGCATATCCCATGTAACAGCCAAGGCGCTCAGTCACGACTACTTGGAATACACAGTAATTTCCTGTGTTTTTTCAATCTCACTTAAACTTCTCTGACAGATGGGGAAAGATGACTAAACCAAGGGAGTTTACAAAAGTTCGTCTTGTGGTGTTTGCAAACTGTCTCTGTGAGGTCCATTTTCTCTAATGTAAACACAGCCGTGGCTGGGTGCCGAGTGCCTTTGCAGCAGCTAATCCTGCTCAGCTGAAGGCTGCTAAGACGAGGAGTACCCAGCCAGCCGGTCCGCTCTGGGGCTGAACATGAACCAAAACCCCAAAGCAAAGAGATACTGAATTTGAAAAGTAACTCATCTTCTATGGCTACTAATTCTTCTCAATTAATCCAGCATCATTCCCCAGTTTACTGTGGAGAGCATTTATTCTGTCATACTGGGATTGCAGCAGGACAATAAATGGTCTGTCTGCTCAAGGTCAGTCCATTTACAGCGACCTTCTGCAGTGGTGCTTTCCCTGTGGAATACCCCACTAGGCTCATCCTTCTGTGGTCTATGTCTGCCTCCTGAAACAACTAGAGGCTCAGGTCCTTGCGGAGGAGGATGATGGACCATCAGTAGCTGGTGGTCTTCTCTCCTCCATGATACTGGTCTACAGCTGCACTCAGCGAGCTCAGAGGGACCCCACAGCATCCTACCATCCCCTCACTGCTTTATATTTCTAATACAGTATTTTTCCTTGTGAACTGTGACTGGTGTCAATGGTCTCTAGCAGTTTGCTGGCTGGTACTTCAGAGATTTTTGCAGCTGGGTGATGGGTAACAAGACCCTTAGCTGGCATGAGATGATGCTGTGCTATTGATTTTTGGAGAAATTGTGCCTGGTCCTATAAGCTAACCACTCACACCCTTGGTTATGGTTGTTTTTTTCTTCTTCCCCTTTACTCATTTTCTTAATCAGAATAAGTTTTGAAAGACAATCCCTCTCTTCTACCCCACGTTTTGTGGGACTGGCTAGTTTGTATTTATCTCTGTTAGTCAGGAAAAACCTCTGCCAGTGGGAGTTAAAGTTGTGCAGCAGTTTGTTTTCGAATCCAGTTTTATTCTCAAACTCCAAAATGGTTTGTGTCTCTTGATGTATGTGTAAATCTGTGTTTTATTCCTTCATAAATGCTAAAGGCCCTTGTAATTATTTTTCCCCACTCCATCCGTTGCTTTTTCAGGGCAAAATCCTCTGTACTTTGGTCTATGAGTAGGTCTCATTAACCAGACTCATCATCATCTTAGTGATATGGCTGCCATGGGGCCATTTATTTCTTTGAGTACAGTGGTGTGGGTTTGGCTCAAAATGCACTTGTCCTTTATCTTTCTTACAAACCATCAGACAGTGAACATAAATCTAAGTGCCGCTACATGCTAAGTAAAATGTACTTTCAGCATCGTTTTCTTCAAATTTATCATCTGTGAGTTTCAACCAGTATGGCTAAAGCCACCTGCATTTCCCAATTTCTGTTAATACTGTAATTAGCATTAGCCTGAAAATAAAATTCAACTAACTGCTAAATCTTGAGCAGCCTATGTTTTACCTCTGGAGGCTGAATATGTATTATTCCTTCTTTGACCCCTTCCTCTGTGTAACAGATTGGTTTCTGGTTTACCAGCAGACTAACTGGCACGATGACAAATCTCATTTTGTCTTTGCTGTAAGAAGTAAGGCACATAGTGTTAATGCAATCCTGTATCTCCATTGAAAGATTGCTCCAATACTGAAACGTTGAAATAACCTGTATAGGCATCACAGGCATGAAGAAAATCTTAAAATACATGTCGGGCATAAGCTACTGTCAGATCACTTTCCTCACTCTGCATGCAGGCTGAGACAAGGATTTTCATTGTATGAATTTATCCACCCATTGGAAGCGCCTGTTTCCTAATACTGAGGCTTAAAGATGACAGTGTAATGTCAGCTTTTGAGGTATTTCGCTGGTGACCATTATAAATAAGGCATTCAGCTAACAAGCTTGCCCTCCATTCCCAGTGATCCTCTGAGCCTCTCAAGCTGCTGGTGGACCCCAGTAGTACCCTTCCAGCTGCCAAAGCTCCTTTTCCCCCTTTGAATATTTCCATATGCCATCAGTAAGATATATTTTTAGGTCTTAGAAACACAGGGACATGACAAACTGTCTTTTAACTGAATATCACCATAAATAATGGAAAGGCAACCAGGCTGATAATTTTATTCTTTTAATTTTGAATAAAGGAAACCTTGTTTGTTTTTTTTAATTACCATTATTTGGGAACTTAATTTTAGTTTATATAATGCAACCCCAGAATTTTCTGGCTGTCATGAATCTGACACGCATGCACTAAAAATCATTCATGACCACACAGCCCTGCCCTGATGGGTGCCAAAATCAGGACCTTGGCAGAGCCTCTGAGCTTTGATTGGATGTTTTCCCACACTGCCTCATTTTTCCCCTTTGCACAGAAGTGCTGAGAAGATGCATGTGGAGGGGGATGGTACCTGAGAGAAAAATGTAAATCATAGCAACCTGACTGTCAAGAGGGTATCACTTTTTATTTCCTAGCTCATGTTCCCAGCAACAGTGGAGCTGCAGTAAAAAATTGTTTTGTTTTACCGCTCGGCTTGGTTTACTGGTGCCAGAATAGTTGCAGCCCCTCGAGCACAGAGGTAAAGGGATCTTGCGACTGAAAGCTTGCCGGGAGGTTTTGTTCCCCTTTGATAGGTCGGGCTGGCTCTCATCGCAGGAGCAGCTGGGAAGAAGTAATTAGCATTACAAAGAGCTATATTATAGTATTGCATTGTGCATTTGGAGCCTTCACATACCTTCACACGTTCGGTTACATGCTACGTAAATCTGAATTCCGGGTAGAAATGGCAAAACACAAACTGAAAAGGAACTTAACCTTTAAAGTGAAAATACTTGGAATACTCTTACTACAAACGTAGAACCCCTCAGTGTTTAGGGCACAGCCGTACTGCAAGTGCCAGTGGCTGTCCATGTGGCTGTTTGGAATGCATGGCCAAGAAGAGCCCTTCTCCCTGGCTGGTGGGGGAGGAAGGTTCTCAGGGGGATGCAGGGTGAGTTCTTCCCGGCACACAGGAGCTGATGGACTGAGGTGGCCCTGGCAGCCCTGCAGCTGCTTCCTGCCCCTCCCAGCCTAGAGGTGGTGGGTTACCAAGGAGAAGGCTGGGGGTGCAAGTACTTCGTGTATTGCTCTGTTTTCATTGTTGGCAAGCAGCAACGCCGTGCTGCGGGAGTGTTGGCGATCTGTACGGATTTAGTTGCACGAGAGGTTACAAACTCTGCAGAAAGCTCCTTTACCTGCCCAGGTCCCTCCCTTGGGAGCTCTCAGGTGTTGTGCCCTCTCCTCCTGTCTTGCTCACAGCAAATCTGTCCCAGGTGACTATTACTGACCCACGGCAGAGGCTGAATGGAGCCCACTATGGGCTGTGGCATTTGCAAAACCTGTGGTTCCTTCCCTGGCTCATTGTGAAATAAACTTACACGCACCATGCCTGCCCAGCTGCCCACTTACTGCAGCATATTTTTCTCCTTCCTTTTTTCCCCCCATTTTGACTGGTTTTTTTTTTTGCTGAGGAAAATTACCCATCCTGGGAGTTAGAAGAAATGCAGAGAATGGAGTAAAAGAAGCAAAAATTTCCCAGGGAAGGTTTTTCAGAGCTGATTCTCCCCTGGGTCCAATATCTGTCAGACATTGCTTGCAGCACGCAGCTGCATCATGCTGTCACAAAGAGGAATTTAAAATCTAACCCACATATGCAACTCTTTCTCTTGCTCCCTTGGATTGAGAATCCCTGGCAGGGCAGGAGAGTAAATCCCAGTTTAGGAGGGCGACTCTGTCAGCCCTGCAGGCAGCCTGTATTGCAGCAGGGAGCTGAAAGCTCCATCCGTAGTAGTAATTTCTGTAAAACCTGAATGTACTTTACCCAGATATTTGTATTTGGAATAACTCATCAAGCAAGGAGATGCAAATTGAGCAAAGACCCTGGAAGATCCTAGTATTCTGTCCTGGTTGTGCATGAGATAGAGAGGCTGCTGTGCCTCTAACCAAGGTAACCTGAGGGAAGAACCAGAGGCAGGTTTTAAGGAAGGATAAGACCCACAGCATTGCAATAGTACTTGATGGTTCCTAAACTGTTATGGCAGTCTAGGAAGCAAAAACTTTCAAACTGTTACTAAGGACACAATGTTGTTCAGGCTTTATGCTTCTGATAGTGATAATAAAATTTATCAGAGAAACAAATTTGTCAAAACTAATGAGACTTTTTGCATTTAAAACACACTGACATTGTGTTGTGCTTTCCTTCACAAGTAATGTCTAAAATAAGAGTTGTAGTTGAAAGAGATTAGTGAGAAAAAATTACACAGATCTATTCTTTTGTTTACTTTGTGCACTTGACAGCCCTGAACACAGTCAGGTTCTCTGCTTTGCCTGTACAGTCTGTCAGTCAGTTTTCTGACATTTGTTTGAGCCTTCACATAGCAGCAGAGAAGACAGAACTGGTTCTTATAAGGAAAATATGTCCATGGAAACACAAAGGGTGCTGATGGATTCAGTGGTAGGGAGTGGCATTGGGTGATACTTTGCATTCATCCATTTCAGGGGAAAAACATTCAGCAGACTGTTGGTTTTGGGTTTTGGGGGCGGGGTTGTGAGGTTTTTGGTATTGTTGTTTTGTTGTTGGTGGTGGTTTTTTGTGTTTTTTTTTTAAAGCAGAGACTGGTTCTTTGCAGCTTGAGAGCATAAAACACCACACATAAGCACTGGTGAAATTTTAAAAAGCAAGAGTTGAAAAAGCAAGAATCTCAGCTAAGCTTCTGGTTGGTGTGGGAGCCCACAGGGCTTTAGTCCAGTCCTTACAGTGTACAGCTACAGACCCTGGGACAGTCTTCTTTGTCCGTGATAAATATACTGTATCCCACATGTGAAAAATCTCTTTCCCAGGCTCTGCCATGGTAGTTACTCTGAGTCCTGTAGAGACCCCACCAGGTCTGTTTTCCCTCAGCCTGTTTTGAACACTTCAGAAACTCTGTTGTTCCTTTCTATAAGAACCATGTTGCTTCATCAGCCACATCCGTCTACAGTGCCCATTTCCTACAGCTCACACTACTTAGATGGAAAAACAGGCTCTATGACTTCTCTTATCCTAACTTCACTCTTTCATAAGAAGTGTGGTCAATTTAAGCAAAGCATGTCAGACTGAGCAGAAGGCAGCATGTACATCTCCAGTGATATCAGTAACCTGGCACAAGGGCAGACCCTTTGGGCAAGGCTTGTCAGAGGATATCTGCTGGGCCACATACCATTCCAGGACACCCATGTAGTTACTTCCTCCTTCTCACAAGAGATTAACTGAAGAAATGGAAATTGTGCAGGATTGAAAAGTTTTTGAGGTCAGTGAGAGCAGTTGGCTGCAGTGCTATAAACCCTTGACTCCTGCCAGACCCACTGTACTTCCTTCAGGCCAGTACTGCAGAGGTCTATAAAGCATGAAAAACCTTCCTTGAGAAATGGGAGACTAGAAAAAACAGAGTTTTGTGTGTGGAATTTTTGGTAGGTATATCTGTATGCATCTTCTTGCTCCTCCAAGACTTGACAAATATTTGGAACTGTTTGGTGATTGCCAAGCCTGTACATTATGAAGGACCTCTGTGTCCAGCCCCATGTGTGGCTAAGTGGTCTTCTCTGACTGTCCATTTGTCCTGGGATCTGACTTGCCTGAGACATGAAGATTCTAATTGAAAGATCTGCTCATGTTTGAATGAGACTTATTGGGGAAGAAAAAGCTGCCTTATAGCTCTCATATGTTGTCTGGAGAAGAGCTGCAGGCTTGCTAAGGCTCCCAGAAGTGCAGCTACAGAGCATTCATAGCTGACTGCTCTGACAGGAAGATGCATCTTTGGCACAGCCCTCTGCTACAGGTGACCCTATGCATCAGCCCTCCTGCCCCTCGTTCTGCTCATCCTAAATGCTCTCTGAATTTAGATGCTCAGAGGCTGTTAAGGGGCATCTCCCGTGCCTTGGAACCGAGGGAACAAAGGTGATTTGTGGTGTCTGAAGTAAGGCTTGAACACTATT
>VYZR01086331.1:17644-36979 GCA_013400675.1 Oxylabes madagascariensis
TTTTTCTTTTTTTTTTTGCTTTGCATCAACACTGCTTTGACTCAAATTCTTTCAGACTCTGCATCGTTGGACAAGAACTGCTGCCAGACTCTTTCTGCTTTGAAGCAGGAGAGAAACACCTCCATAATTTGCTTAGCCAGTGCCAGAATATGGAGGAAATCTGCCACGGTGCATGCCCTGATCCTGCTTTGGGGGAATCACTTAGAGCTGTTCCTGTTTTGACAGAGCTCATTTACCTCTCCCTAACTGCTGTAATCTCTTAAGAGTGCAATTGAGGTTGTTAATGAGAGTACCTTCATAAAGAATTTCCATATGCAAATTCCCAGTCTGAACTTTACTACAACAAAGTCTGTGTTGCTGGAATATATTTCTCTGCACCCACAACCATTGTCTCTTATTCTCTGTGCACCATACCCTCCGCTACCTGCTCCAAGCTGCTTTCTGCAAGCTGGAAGTTGTGAGCGTGAGTCTAATTTCACCCTTCAGTAAGCAGGGAATTCAGAAAATTTAGAAGTGCTGGGATCAACACCAGGCACTCACATCTGCAACGGTTTTTGGAGTTAAAGCTGTAAGTGTAGCTGCTACACTGTCATTTGCTCTGAGTGGGAACCTGAAACCTCTGCGAAGCCGCCTGCCCGCAGGCGGCGGGAGGCTCTGTTTGATGTGCCGGAGGGAGGCTGGGTGTAGCTTGTTGGAGGACATGCACATGTGTGTACACATTCTGTGCTGGACTGTTTCCTGGAGCCCTGGCCTTGTTCTGTCTTGTCTCTGGGCTCCTTAACGCAAGGGTCATTAGGACTGTTCACGCTGGCATTTGTTCAGCCACATCCTTCTCTGTATGAGACAATGTCTACCTTGTAGTGTTTGATCCTGATCCAGCAGAAAGTCTTCCATTAACGTGACTTCAAGAGAGGAACATATTTTTCCCGGCCTCGGTCTGTTGGAGTTAATGGTGGTTCGACATTACGACCGAATCAAATTTCCTTTCATAGGCACCAGCTGCAGTGCTTTATGCCTAAGCCCAGGATGCAGAGTGAAAAACTCTGATCCAAGTCAGAGCAGGAACTGACCTGAAGTCATCGTGCAGCCTCAGGTCGAGTCTGCATCTATCTCCTGCTGTACTAAGCTGTCAAAGACGATTATCTCAAGAAAGTCTTTCTTGTATCTTTATATCTCATTAATTGGTGGGTCCTGCTCTCTGTCATGCTGGCACCTCTGGAGCAGGAAATGACATGACGAGTCAAACAGCAGAAATTCAGTGTCATCTCTCAAACAAAAACTAGATTGGTTCAACAAAGGTTGGAGAGGGCACAGCATACATGGAAGTGTGCTATTTAGTCTCTGCTGATCTTGATCTTGGGAAATGAAAACAAACAGATGTGAATTTATGAAATGACATAAGGGTGGAAAACAGCAACACAAAGACAGTGGGAAAGAGGACTATTTAAGATGGCTCTTGGCTATAGAACGGAGCAAGATGAAATTAAGTAAATGTCAGCAAGATCTGCTAATGTGTGGAACAGCCTCCAGAAAAAAAAAAACAAAACTGGGAGAGCCTTTACTTGAGCCACTCAACTAGCCCGAACAAGGTGCTGGAAGAGAGGCACTACAACAAACAATTCTGCAACTGGCATAGGGCTGCAGTGATCTAATAGTTCTTTTCCATTTTTAATCTCTGTGATCCTACAGTTAATCATCACATATTCATTGTGAAATCTCTGCTCAGACCATTTGTTCAGCCTCTACGTAACTAGTGAAAATTTTATGCTCTCTAGAAGAGGACAAATATAGGAGTTTTCATCCAAAATTACACCAGCCTGTGGGCTTGGAGCCGTAATTTTGCAGGCAGAAATTAGGATCTAGGTCCAAATTTTGTGTCTCTACAATGGGCAGATCTGAAACACAGCTTTGTTTCTGTCTTGTGCCACTGTAGTAGCTGCTGCCAAGAAATACAGATAGTGAATCAGAGATGGATGCTTTTCCCAGAGCAGTGACAGCAACTAGCAGTTGCAAAGAGCTTTGGACTTTTGAATGTAAGGGTGTGAACAAAGGCTGTTTTTTCCTTATGCTGTTTTTCCCTGACATCTTTTCCCCACCATTTCAAATGTAGAGGTTGGGCCTTGGGTGCAATAAAGACAGAGACGGCCAGAAGAGAGTTCAGACCATTTGGAGCTACAGGAAATGCTACCACTGATTTGTGACCTGCAAAGCATTGAGGAGGCAGGGGCAGCTGTGATCCAGGAATTTGGTTTTGTCACTCTGAAAGACGATTATGGATCTGTAAGCAACCCCGTGGTATGATGTAGGCTTGCACAGCAATTACTTCTGGAATTACTTCTGGAATTATTTCTACATCACCCTGCTGGCTGTAAAGTTTTAGAATCCAGATCCCAGGTGTTTAGATCCTAGAAATAAAAGTGAATTTTGGGCTGATGGGTTTCCAAGCAATGAACTGTCAGATGAGCTGTGCCCTGTTGCTCTTCCTCAGCGGTGGAGCAGGTGCAAAGGAAAGCAAGTAGCACTGGTGTTCCTCCTAATCAAAGGCTCATTGCTGGATGTTGCCTGTAAATTGGAGAATGTGGTGATGGCAAAAGTGCTGCCAACAGTGGCCTGAGAGGACATAGAGGGGGAAGAGAAATGTACTGGGTCATGGAACTGGGTCATGAATTGAAACATATTTCTCTGAAATTTGCTGCCTTCCTTCTCTGACTTTAGTTGTGGACAAGTAACTTCTCATTAGTGTTTCCATTTCCCTCCTTTATTTCACCACCAGCTTCACATCACTCTTCCTTTGGTTTTCTTTAACCTGATCTTCTCCCTGATAGTGCTTTTCCATACGCATGGACTAGTCCTTTTGCAGCCACAGTAGCAAAGAGGCCTGCCCTGCTCTTAACCAAAACTTTCTGAACATTTTTATTAATAATTCCTTTTTCCTTGAAATATTACCAGAGGGACCTGACAAACAAATCAGGTAACTCTGACTCCCCTTGCAAACTTAGCATTCCATGCTCACTCCATGCAGGACAGAGATAAAAGAAGCCAGGTTTTTCCATAGAAGTTGATACTTTGTGCTCCCCACAGTGGATATGACAGGATATGGTTTAACAACGTACTAATGTCTTGATGATTTTTTGCATCCACATTATGCACATTAGTAACATGAGCAGCTCCTGGGTATGAACAGATGAGCCTCTCATGGGATTTTTCACTGTGTCAAGCAGGAGAAGCTGGAGGAACAGGAAGGAAGCAGTTTTGCTGGTAAAGACTATAATTTTGAGTTCAGATGGTTTTGCTTTCACCCAGAAACTTAATGAACTGAAGTTTTCAAGTGGGTTTTTCAGGTGGGTTAATTTTCTTGCCAATGTTGCTTTTTGGGTGCAAAGGGGAGGCCGGGGGGAGCTGAGGCAGCTGTGTTTTGAGACACAGTGCAATGCTGATAATACTGTCCATGTTCCCCAGCCCCTGACTCATTGTTGGTGGCTCCAGGAGGAAGAATAAGCAGTCATCCATGGACTGTTTCAGAAGATGTATTGCATATCATTCTGCAGCTTCTGCAGATAGATCATCTGATAAAAGGCTAGAAAGCAACTCTGCAAAAATAGAAGAAAGAAAAAAAAAAAAAAAAAAAAAAAAAAGGAAGAACTTTGCCTTACCCAACCTTAATCATAGCCCAGAACACTTAGTGGAGAGGTCAGATGACCCATAAAAAACCCCACAATTCAGTTATGCCTGGGAATAGAGTAAACTGAGATCAGCAATGAAACAGCTTTTATACAAGTTGGAAGGCTGTTCTAACATGCCAGGGTATTTTGCCAGTAGTGCCTTTTGGGGCTGTGTTATGTCAAGTTACATTTTGCACAGGCTATGTCCAGAGATGATCTTCCTTTGGCGTTTCTTCTTTTTCCATTAATACATTTTCTGTTGTATTCAGCCACGGAACAGAGGCAGTTTGTGTGCTTGCTGGCATTCAGAATGGAATTGGAAGTCAGGCTAAAGGAGTCCTAGGCAGAAAGGGCAGAGGAATGCAGTAGTGCTGCATCTGCCAACAGATACACTGGTTAGAAAAAGTTGTGAGCTAAACCCCATCACAATATTTTGTACTATTTTGGGCCCAAGAAGGGATGCCTTTATACAATCTTTCCAGTTATACTGTGTCTTACTGGTCTGCGCCATTCCTGATTTCTTTCATGATCCTTCTCTTCAGTGGATGTTTCCTGGAATGCTTCAGGAAATACCCTGTCTTATTTAAAAAGGTTGTCTCTGGGTAGGAGGCAGGGAAAGCCTTCCCCTTGCCAACTAACTTCTAAACCCACAAATTCAACCTCATGGTGAGCACATGTTGAAGTGGGGCTCTGTGTCCAGGGCAATCCACTGATAATGGCCCAATTCATCAGGAAGCAGCATGAGCACCAGGTTCAGGCTGCAGTGTCAGGGTAACTCTGTTCTCTTCTTGTCCTTACTCTCTCCTGTCTCTCCTGCTGTTGGTCCAGTGTATGATTGCAGTGGGTTGACCATGGCCAGCTGCCCATCCAGCCATCCCCTTGCTCTCCTCCTCAACGGGTCAGTGGGAGGAAATAAGATTAGGAAAAGCTCATGGGTCAAGATAAAAACAGGAGTATCACTTACCAGTTACTGTTAGAGGCATAGCAGACTCGGGGACATGGGGACAATTAATTGATAATGTATTAAAATAGATTGGATACTGAGTGAAAAAATAAAGACAAATTAGCACCCTTTCCCCCTCATTTTTCACAGGCACAACTTCCCTCCCAACTTCTCTGCCTCTTTCCTCATGAAGTGGTGCAGGGGATGGGAAATGAGAGTTGTGGCCAGTCTGGAACAGTTCCTCTCAGACATGCATTCTTCCTCATGCTGTTCCCTTGCTCTGGTGCGGGTCCTCTCCATGACCTGCAGTGCTGCACAGGTGTCTCCATAAAGGAATCTCTGCTTTAGCACCTGTGCCACCTCCTTCTCACACCTGAGCGTCTGCAGGGCACCTTATAGTTTTCCTTACACACCTTCCCTGAGGTGCCACCATCTTGTCTGTGGAGTTCAGCTGTATCCTGGGATGGGTGCACTGGGGGGAGAGGGATGTTTGAGGGGGCCTGTGTCAACTGTGTTCATGGCCAGGGTCAGAAATCTTTGTCCTTCAGAGGTCACAACTTGCCACCAAGTCAGTCCCTCTCTGGCTTCTCCTGGTCAGTTGCTGCCCGTGCTGTTGTACCCCAGCAATCAGTGGGGATTTCTCAGAGCTGGGAGCAAGGAAGGGCGGGTGTTTTTTACCCGGGGTGAAAAAAAAATGGCAGCAGGAGAGAAGTTCTTGAACAGGAGAAGTATTTCAGGGGAAGGCAGGGAGGAGGCATGTGTGGCTGGAGGAAGGCTGGGACCGAGGCATTTTGGATTTCCTGAAGCTGTGGGATGTGGGAAGCGCTGTGGGTGACAGACTTGGACGGCGATGAGGAAACGGCCCAGCACGGGGTCGGCACCGGCCCGGGAGGAGCGTCGGCCCCGCTGTGGGAAGGGGCCCTCCCCGGCCCTGGGCAGCCACGGGCAAGGTGTGTCGCAGCTCCCAGAGGCGGCGAGGCTGGCAGGGAGCCTTGCTGGCTTTGCAGGGCCGGGCCCGCCATTCCCGCAGGCAGGCCCGGTGTTCCCGCCCAGCAGAGCCGGGGGGCTCCCGGCTCCCGCCAGAGCCGGTGCCCACACCCGGGCAGTGCCGCTGTCCCACCTGCAGCGACTGACAGCACCGAATACCTGTTCACCAGCCTTCTTCTGACTGTGTTCTGCGTAAGAAACGCAGAGCTTTTGAGTTTTTTCCTTCCTAATTAACCATTCATCAAGACAGCTGCAGTTAGCGTGGTTTAAAGTAACACGTTAACTTGGGCTGCTGTTGAAGTTTTGCAGATGGTTGCGTTTTGTAACAGATACCAACATGAACCAAGCTTGGATCCAAATACCTCCCAGCTTTTAGATCTGCATCCTTTATGTTCAGAACACTTCTACTTTATCATTAGTAAACTAGAATATTAAAAACGGCATCAAAGTGTGGCCATGAGCTAGAGGTTTTGTCGGAGTGGTTTAACCTTGGCAGTTGCAGAGCCAAAGCTTTGCATAAAGGAAAAATTCTAAGATAAATGTAAATAACACACGTCTGGAGGATTAGCTGTCTCTTGTCCAGAAATGCCACACCTTGTAATTAAAGAAGAGGCTGTTAGCATGCGACATAGGAATGCAGAGGGTGTGGACCATCTCAGATTTACAGGCTATCAAGTTTATGAAAGAGACTAAATACTGTTTAGTGTTACAAAGGTGGTAAGACCTTTGTTCAGCATTGCCCCAAAAACCTGGCAAGCCTCTGATGGGAAAACACTTTGCAAGTAAAATCTTGCTAGAAAAAACATCTGGAGGAAAAAATTCAGTAGGGAAACTCCAGCAGCTTCTGAAATGACTGCTTTTCTTCGTGCACTGCAACAGGATAATGATGTATAGGCTGAATGTCAATGTGTGTGTGCAAGTTGCCTACTGTGAACTGGAAAGTTTGACTGAATATTTTAACTTTACAAGTATCCATTAAAAGAAAAGTACGTGAGTGAATTTTAGTGCCAAAATAAGTGCAAGAGAAGCATTTCAGTATGTGAAAAACAGTATCTGTGATGTAGATCTGAATGTAGGCACAGGGCTGAGGAAATAATTTTGGTCTTGTCCTTTGCAGTGAGTTGCTATACCTCAGGATATTTATAGCTTTGTAGAATAATGAATATTAACACTTGTCATGTCACATCCAAAGTGTCATGTTAAAAAAGGGATTTGAACTCTAGAGATTAAATGCAGTGAAATTATGACAACACTTGGTTCAATGAAAGAAAGGCTTTGAGTTAACCATAAAAGGCTCAAAATATAAAAGGTTTTTTTCCTCCCCAAGACCACCATGGTGACTCTGCTTCCCACCTTTGCGTCCACATCTCAGGTCTGGGTAAGGCTCCAATGCTCTTCTATGGGTAGTTGTAACATCTGTCATTAAATCTGGTGAGTGTTACCACAGGTTTGGTACTCATGAATGGGCTAGAGAAGAGAATCAAATGCATTAACAGGATACCAGAAATAATCAGGGACCTTCACTTGCACGGCTGTGTTCACAAGAAGTTTTCATCAGGTCTCCCGCAATGAAGGCAAACTGAAGAGACTTGATTGGCTGACTTTTTTGCCTGGTGGATATGCTTTTTCATTCTTGCACAGGCAAAAGTTGCACTTTCCTGAAAGAATCACAGAAATGCCCTTCTCTAAAGGCAATTAGACTTTAAATGGGATAAAGAAACATTAGCTACAGTGCTCTGAGTGAAGGGGGAAGCAGCTGATTCAGATATCTAGAGACTGGAGGGCACCATTATAATTCAAAGCTTGACCTTCAGTTGGATGGTGTTTCCCTAGTCCCGCTAGGACTGGATTTGGTGGTGTCAATACAGACACACCATTGTGAGACCAGATTTTGCCCAGCTGCTACACGGGCACAAAGAGCTGAGAAAGCTGCAGGGAGCCTCTTCGTTGTGTGTTCCTGGACAGCCGCCAACCTACCATCAAAGGTTGCTCATTCCTTGAAAATGCACAGGGCTTGCTCCATCCCCCAGCAATGCCATGACTGAAAGGTGTTCCGAGAGAGTTGGAAGGGTATTTCCAGTGCCCCAGTTTGTGGGCTGGAAAGTGTTTTCAAGGTGGGCTGGAAAGGGAAGTCTGCAGTGACACAGAAGATAAGCAATGCCTGAATGGGAGGGTGTGGAAAACCATCTCTCAGGGACAAGCTGTGAGGCATGATAGAGCTTTTAATGAGTGAGCTGTCATCAAATGTCTAGTACTCTTTAGTAGTGTGTCTCCATATGCCTTTGATTTTTACATGCATTTGCAAAAACTCCTAAAACTCATCTATAAGCTGGTCTGCCTCTGACCAGCACAATTCTTTGTGTGTCTGTGTAAGTTTGCAGCAAATACACTCTAATTCTTATGTAAAAATTCCATGGGAAAATCCAGGAATGACTGCATAACTGATTTGGTATGGCACTGGGCTTTAATTGTTTTCAGATTTCCGTCTTCAAGGCCAAGAAACCAGAACCCTAAATAATGTTTCATTTCTATCCCTCTGCAAACTGAGTCTCTGTGGAATGCACAACTGTAGCACTCAGCACTGTATATAGAAAAGCACTTCCAGTGTCCTGCAGATGTCTGCTCAGTAGCTTCCATATGGCAAATTACTTGTTATTGGACCAGACTCTGCTCATGCTTGTGCAATTCTGTTGCAGTTGGCGAGGAGGTAATGCAATCACAGCTCAATCTGGCCCGTTGGGTCAAATAAACTCTCTGCATACTTGAGTGGGGGTTTCAAGTTGAATAATGTTGCTGGAATAATTTCCATCCCTCACTCATGCTGGTGCAACCCTGCCTTCCAGAGCAATTGAAAGGCTTGTGGGTTTGGGAATAGGTTAAGGGTTTTCTGCCACCTGAGTGCTGGACGAGGGTGGAAACTCTTGGATGTTCCTGGCATAGAAGAAGTCTTTATTGGCCCAGTGCAATAAACTGGTGGTCTTAGTGAGGCAAAGAACCAGATAATTATAGAAACAAAGTCTTCCTCCAGAAACTGTTCTCCCTGTCAAAGCTGAAATATTTTGGCAGGGGCAGCTTCCTCAGTGTCTCTCAAACTCTGTATTTTTTGTGGCTTAAGAGAACACACTGCATTCACTCAGGCTTTTGAGCCACCTAATTCCATTCTGTTTTCTATTTATAATATTTTCCATGCTGGTGTAGTTTTTTTGGTTTTTTTTTTTTTTTTTTTTTTTTTTTTTTTTTTTTTTTTTTTTTTTTTTTTTTTTTTTTTTTTTTTTTTTTTTTTTGTTTTGTTTTGTTTTGTTTTGTTTTGTTTTGTTTTGTTTTTGTTTTTGTTTTTTTTGTGAGACTTCTGTGTATATGTCTGAAATGAAGACCAAAATTTGATTTTAGACTCTGCAACCTAGTCTTGCCAGTACTGGCAGTACTGGTGTCTGCACAGCCTGGCTCCATGCCCACTTGGTTTCATGCTGGTGGCACTAAGATTTGAGGAAGATATGTTTTGTGATGATGCTGGGTGGTGGCTGGAAATTGTTTCTTACATTTAAAACCCCATTTTGAGGTAGTTTTGATGTAAATTGGCTTGCTTCAGGTGAGTTGCACCTGCCTGGTTCAGGTCAGGCCCAACCTAACAAATTCACCTGAATATCCTGAGGATACCCTGAGCTTTAGAGATCCTCCATATTTAATAAAAAACTTTTCAGTAAATCAAAGTTCTGTCCATTTACAAAAGATGAATTTGACCTAAAGCTTTTAGATAGCTATTGCAGTTAAAGAGGAGTTCAAGCAAGGCATTAGGGTACCGGATAGATAAGGCAGAAACACAGTGATGCTAACTTGTCCACTTTTGCAATACAGGCAGTGGGCACACATAAATAAAAAGATTTGTTCTTTTGGCTACCTTGTTTTGGTTTGCAATTTGCAAATTGTATTTGTAGCTCAGCTAATTTGGAAATGGCAGGAAGTTCCAGTCTAGTTACGAAGAGACACTTGCCATCTGCAGTCTAGCAGTACTTGCCAACTATATGTTTGGGACACAGCAGTCTAGGCAACAGTGGTATCATCTGACCCTAATATATCTATTTCTCAGTTTATGGTGTTGTAAGCATGTCAACAGAGTAACTCTCAAGCATGGCACATTTTGAAACAAGTAAATTATAGCACTAACCTAATGCTTGATTTTGTTTTTCTGACCTACTTAATTTAAAAAAGCATCTAAAAATGGAAATGCTGTTTAGCTTAATGTGAAGACAGAGCTAGCTTTTTTTTCCTCCCAACATCTGTGTCCAGAAAGGAAGAAAAATCCTGTTTTGACTGGCCTTCCTCCACCAGTCTTTTTTTTAATTTTTTTTTTTATTTCTTGTCTAAAGCAAAGTAAGTTACATAAACATTCCACCTCTTTCCATAAATTGGCTGCAGTTTCTGAACAATAGAGTTACTGTGAAGAGAAGAAAACCACAGACACACCCCACAACTGTTGGTCACACAGCCAAAGAGAACTAAAGACACATTCTTTGAAAGTACCAAAAAGGAAATCCACCGTCTTAAGGCAAGACCTTTTATGTTATGTTTGGAAATGTTTCTCATTTCTCTCTTTCTTCCCCCACCCCCGCTTCTGCTTTAGCTTTCTTAGTTCAACATGTTGGAGGGAGTGAAATGGCTCTAGACAGAACTTTATTCTTTGTCAAGATGTGTTGATAGTATTTGTCAGTAGTCACTAACCTGACCTGGGATAGTGAAAGAAAACTGAAAAGTGGGATTTTAGAAAGGGAAAAGAAAACATGTTACTAATAATGCCTTTGAGGCTTCCTCAGTATAAAAAAAATAGTTCACTTGCGAGAAGAAAGAAGCTAAGACAGAAATCTCTGTTTAAAGCTGATAGTTCTCAGTTGTAAAAGTAATAATTCTCTTCAGAGAACAATTACTCTGTAGAAACATTTGTTTGCCTCTCTGAAGTATCTCAACACGCTTTCCAAATGGGAATTCACCCCCATCATAGCCTGTGATCCCCAGCTGGGCAAGCCAACCCCACTAGGAGGTCAGATGGCCCTGTGAGAGTCACGCTACAGCAATAAATACACCCTGAATTACTCCCCTCTGCTGTACACACCAGCCCGTGCAGCCTTCTAAACACAGAATACCAAGTGGTTTGGCACTGTCTGTTGATATTCCCTCTTGGAGGCTCTGGGATTACGATCTCAATGAAGGCGAAGTTGCTGCTGATTTTAGCGGGAGTTAAGCAAGCGTAAAGTCAGCAGAATCCCGCAGGCACCAGGAACGCACAACAAAGCGGTGCCTGTAAATCAGCGACAAGGTGTCTGCTGGCCTCCCGCTCGCTGGGGTGTGCTGGGGATACAGCGGCAGCCCTGCTCGCAGCTGTGGCCCCCAGATGCTCTCCAGCCGGCGAGAGGGCACGGCGGAGTTGGCCTTGGCGGCGGCCCCCGCTCCGGCCTCCCCCGGCAGCTGCCCCGCTCTCCCGGGGCTGCCAGGGCTCCCGGCTGCGCGCCAGCCCTGCCAGCGCAGCCCTCCCCAGCGGCGGCACTTCCCCTGTGCCCTCATCTCTCACTCCAGAGCCTGCCAGGAGCAGCAGTCAAATTGTCTGCAAGCAGCGTGTCTGCGTTTCTGAGTGCGTCTCTGTGTTATCCAGCGTGGTTTGTGCGGGATGCAGCCGAAGTGAGCAAATCCTGTACCGTGTAAGGAAGAAAACAAAACAGCAGCTCCTCTACCAATATACTGAGCCATTTCAACAGGATTGGGCCCCCTAAAGTAGACACTGTATATAAACTGCTTCCAGACCTCCAGTTTAAGACAGAACACAAACAAAGGAGGAGAAAAAAATGCACAATTATAATCCCCTGCATGCTATTAAGTCCAGATTTATACAGAAGCTAACTGGTTTTAGACCCTACAGTGACTGGTAGTTGCAGTACACAGCATGTGGACTAAAAAAAGGTTAATTTTTTCCTTTTGCCTGCCAAATAATTTCTCTGCTCCACCCTTGGTGTCCAACTTTCCAATCCCTGAGTCAGTGTCTGAAGTCAAAACAACCAGCTGGGCCTCACTGAACCTTTCACTGTGGGAAAGCTCAGCTCAAAATGGCTGCATTGTTTCTGTGTAATCTTATCTTGACTGTTTAATATCCTCAGCAACTCACAGAATTTTCAGGATTGTGTTTTGGCCCTATGGGAAATGCTGACTTAGATGATGTAAAGTTTTGCTCTTATAAGAGGAAATATTATGAAAAAGTAAACTATCCATTTACTATCTCTGTTGATAAATTTACCTACCACTTTTAGCAGAAAGCTGCAGGACTGAGCTACATACACCTTTTTTTCCCTATAATTCCTTAAACAGCGTCTGACAACCTCCTAAGACATGGTAGTGGAAATGTATCTGTTATGAAAGAATATGCCAGAGTAACATCTGATAACTAAAAATAGTTTGTCCCAAGATTTCCAAACGCCCTTACAAAATTACTCATGGAGAAAACATGCAGTATCAGTTACTGTCCAAATATTGTTATATAGGCCAAAAAAAAAAAAAAAGAAAAAATGTGATTAAGACTAAGTTTATGGGACACAGGAAAAATGTGAGAACAAGAAGAAACATACTAGTTTTGGGGATGCTGTTATGTTTTAGCAACACTTCCAAAATTTTCGATATTGAGGTACAGCAAACAAAAGCCATGTTTGAAAAAAGATATACGAGGATCACCAAATGCAAGGAAATAGAAAATGTAGCACTTCAGTAGGAGTGGTGTGTTACATTTTGAAGGCTTGGAGGAAAGCTCTGGGAGTATTTGCCATGTGTTGGACAAACAGGCGTTCCTCCCACTGAAGAGCCAATTTTTGTGGTGCTAGCTAGTCTCATGGGTGCACTTGTTGGAACAGGTGTCAAGGCAGGTCTTGTGGGCTGACCTCAGCTTTGGCAAGGAAAACTTGAGGAGAATCCTGTTAGTACAGTTTTATTCTCAGATGTGAGCTGGAGGCCAGAAATCCTGCCTTCAGTGGTGAAGTTTTCTGCAGTCTGTTGCATGGTGAGGACCTGTTGATGTACCTGTTGTACAAATTGCTCATGTCTACTGGGGATGGCGGTGGTCAGGCAGGCTGGAAAGTGAAACCAAGAATTTTCACAGCTCAGGTGGAGGCTTGAGGGGGTGCAAAGCCCTTAGGGTTTGGTTGCTCTAAGCTATCTGATTTCCTCATTAAGAACTTGATGTTAATGCAGTATCTGTGATGATTGATTTATGATGTAGGAAAATCACATTCTGGAGCAAGTCTGAAAAGCTTTGGTGCTTCTCAGTCATTGCAGATGAGTGAGTACTGCTGGAGAGTAAATCTTACAGAAGCCAGCTGTAGCCTTCCGCTGCTGGACCCGGATCCCCAGCCCATGCCAGTTCCCATCCCGTTTCATAGTCTTACTCCTATGTATGGTCATTTTTCATGGATAAGAACTTTTTGTCTATGGGACACGTGCAGCTCCTGTATTTAACTTGTATTTAACAGTGCACACTTGTAATGTAGCCTTGGGGATAGGAGCTCAGGTCTTGAGACATCTTATGACTGGATATTGTTTTGTGTGCTCAACTTGGAGAATTGGCTATAAGCATCATGGATGCATAATGGATTTACTTATCTATGTAAATTAGGTTCCTGCTGTTAAACATGTGACTGTGTAACAGCTGGTCCTCCCATTTAGGGATTTTCCCCCCTTAGGGAAAGGAACTCATTTTAGAAAACATAGATATCAGGATATGTCCAGTTCAGGTTTTCACTATTACTTACTGTACGTGAAAAATTACCCCTGACTCATTCCTTTGCAATTCAATGTTTGCACAGCTCTCTTCCTCAATACTTTTGAGGGGATCCCTCCTCACCAGCCACAAATTCAAAAGATCAACTCTGTTACAATTGCGTAAAAAAAAGAATGTTGCAGTTGCGACCACAGCAAATTACACCAAAAGATGCGTTGCTGATCTATACAAAGAATGTTAAAGCCCTTCCACAGCTATTTGCTTTGGCGTTATCCATGGCACTGCCCTTGGGCACCGTGTGAGGAACATGCAGGCGCCATACAGGCGATACTTGGGTTTTTGGCTTTCTTAGAAGCAGTCTGCCAGACGTATCCCCGTGATTGTGTAACTGAGAATTCAAACAGATTAGACATGTGTTTTTAAGTGAAATTGGAAATGACGAGATCAGTGAAGACAGATGCTGCATTATGCATAAAAATCTGCAACTTGAGTTTCACATGACAGTAGGTCCACTGAGTGATCTTACTAGAAGAGAACTTCCCCTTCTATTGCCTTTTCCTACTTCTCCTGGTCTTTATACTGCAATAGCCCTGAGCCTTCTTACTATCCAAATCCAAGCAGATCTCAGACCTCAATTCATACCCTGTATTCATAACAAGGCTAGTGTTATCCTTAAAGTAGCCCACATAAAAATTACAGCAACAGGTAAACCCTTGGAACTTGTTTGCTGGCACAGCTGATGCAAAGTCACAGCTCAAGGGCATGTTCCACCCTGCAGATATGAGAAGTGACTGGGCACTCTGATAGTGTTGGGAATGAAGTTATGTGAGGACCTTCAGGCTATCATGCTACTGAAAGATATACTTGAAACCATTGCTTCCAGTGAAGGCAGATTTGTGTTTGTATTGCTTTGCAGCTTCTCATTTTTTGAAAAAAAACATCTTTCCTAGTGTAAAGCTGCAGCCTGGTATAGAAATATTCACATAGGTACAGGCAAACATCCTTATCTTTTCAAAAAGTGCTGTATTTGTGATAGGCTGTGGCCCAGTCTTGAATAGCTACCTGAACTCTTGATATCAAACCTGCAAGAGATGCACTCCCAAGTGAATCAGAAACATTATTTTTAAGCTAAATTATGCACAAATGTCCTTATATAGTTTATGATGCCATTAAAACTTTACTCCTTGTTAAATTTCCTTGTTAGTTGAACCAGGCAAGTTTGTGATGCCCTCAGCTGTAGTATAATCTGCTTGTATTCCTCACTGTGTTCATTTTTCTCACAAGTATGTTATTTTCATTCGAGAGAGTTTATACTTATTTAGCTTTCGCCAGAAGTGTCAGCTCTTTCTACTTGAAGTCCCCAGTCATGCACTTCCACTGTTTTTCCTCAGACCAAAACATAAGCTTTGTAAACCTTACCACCTTCTACAGCAACAAAAACATGTTGTATTTTCCAGTAAAATGTCTCAGGTGCCAAGCACAACCCAACTGGCAGTCTGAAGAAACTGTCTCCCAAAAAGGTTGGTGAATATGTGCAAACATGAGCTGTTTTTCTAAAGGCACTTGCCAGAGCCCTTCTGACACACCAAGCTTAGAAAAATATTTGGCATCAAGCCCTTCTTCCAGAATTTCTCCTTTTTCAGGCAGTGGAAAATGCCTCCTTTTCATGTATTCAGATCTTCTGGGTCAACGCGTAAGCAAAGCTTTCTATCTTTAGTTCAGTGATGGCTGGCAAACACACCCACTCTTTCAGCTTTTACTCACGATACCATTTCTTGTGTAGTTGGACCATTTCAGCTCCACCACTCTCCCTTAAAAGGATATTTCCTAGGGCAGTAGCTGCAGAGTGCATGAGTTCTTTTGGCTTTTTTTCTTTACCCTGGGAAAAGTAGGGTCCCCTGCATCACTAGCTTGCTACTCCTCCCGTGACAAGGAATTTACAGCATTACATAACGGATTAGTTACATCTGCATTAAAAAAAACAATGCCATGTACTTTGAACAGGTTCAAAGACTGGGAATGAGGATTTCTGAGAGCCAAGCAGATGTGAAGACTCAGGGAGACGAGGGAAGAAATGAACTAAGGTACTTCTTGTGCCACTAAGCTATCACAACCATTTGATTGTATTCATGGATGTCTCTGTTTCTTCCCATGTGGCTTGCAGGTCTTCCTGTAGACTTCCTGAATTTCATCAGTTACCTCTTGGTAACTCTTGGATACACTAAATCCCACCATGTGGGCTTGCCCTGTATTGCAAACTGTACATTTATGAAGTAAGCATTGTACAAATTCTGAAGATGTCCACATTAAGCTGGTAAATAGGGCAATAGAGCAAGCCAAGCTCATATGAAGGCTTCTCCAACTATGCTTTCCAGGCATATCTGCCACTCAATTCTGAATTATAACAGAATATCACTTGAGTTTATGACCCTTTCATGACAAACAGTGTTGGTCTGTGTCAGAAGCCATTGACCCAGCATGAAGACTTTCAGATTAGGTCGACCAGATAAAACCCAAATAATACTTGTGACTTTTTGCTAGTTTCATCTCTAGCTACTCACATTTAAGCCATTACAGAAGTCATGATGAAAACCCCCACAGGTTTATTTCTGCAGAAGTCAGGGTGCAATATCAATAGTCTTTTATTGCTAAAATCTTTATGCAAAGCAACATCTTTCTAGCAGCTGATCACTGATTTTTTTCCCCATAATATCCTTATGCTGGCAGAATCAGGTGACCAAGAAATGCAAAGGAGAAATAAATTGAGGATTAAGTTCCAAAGAATGATTCCTTAAACAAGCTGTTTATAACTCAAGCTACTCTGTAGTTATTGTAAATCGTATATGGCCATATATTCTGCATACACTGGGGGCAGCGTGTTTCCATTTCAGTTAGCAGATCCTGAATATTGCCAGCATCTGTAGGGTCAAGTGATCCTGCAAATATTTAATCAAAATCCTTGATGTTGTTTTGTCCAGCTACTATGTAAATACATCAAAGTCTAACGGCTTTACTGCATCATTACCCAATTAACAAAACCAATTGCATTTTTCTATACAGAAGGCAAATCTTCATACATAGTCATACCTGCTAATAAATCTTCCTTGTCAATTAGGCTCTAAAGGATAATTTTTTTTTTTTTATTATTTGAATTGCTGAAGCTTTGCAGTCCTCAAATGATCAGCTCAAGACTGGATTGAGGCCAGGTCTGTTAACATATGTTATGTTCACCTACACAGGCAGGGAGCAACTTAGCCTAATGTAGGCAAATCCTGGATGAGCACTTGTTCCATGAACCTAATTTCTGGGTAGCAGCAAAAATAATTACTCAAAGTCAGAGTTATTGCTTTGTGCTCTGAGTGATAGTAAATTAATAAAAAGTGGGGGTTTAGCTTTTTTCCCCCTTTCACTCGTGGCTGATAATGAAGTGTAAAATGCCTTCCTGAAAGGTCTTTTCGTAGCTGTAGAGAACCATAAGAGATTGTGAGATATGGGCCTTCCTGATTTACACCTGCCTACGCTTTCTAGCAGCTGTTTGTCTGCCTAAAAACCTATAAGGATCGGAATTGCACAGACTCCTTTGGTAACCTGTGCCAGTGCTAAACTGTCCCTTTAGCAACTGCCTGCTCCCTGATGCCCTGAAACAGATTTGGCTCTTCAATTTGCTTGCTTTGCAGACATAGCAGGACACTGGTGATTCATCTTAAAGCATGCAGATAATATGTGCTTTTCAGGGAAGAACATACTTGGATGAACAATCTGTAAAACTGATGTTTCTTCCTTTTTCGATTAAACTTTTTGGCAAAAATAGGTATTACCTTTGCTTTCCTGTTAAAAAAAAACTGTTTAGGAACTCTGTGGGAACTGGTCCCACCCAGCTTGCAACCCAGCTGGTTGTCAATGACTGTAAGTTATCCATGGGCCAGCTTTTTTTTCACATCCCTGCAACTATCTGCCTTGTGTGCTTGTGCTGTCTTGCACACAGGTTGCAGCCAAGCTGCTTTGTCGCTCTCTTGTGCTTGGACTCAGAGCCCATGAGCTCTGCCTGGCTGTGGGGCCAGCTGTGCTCTCCTAAGGGTCTGCAAACCTTGGATAGGTATGGACAGGATAATCCTCTCAGGAAAAAAACAAAACAAAACACAAAAAACCAAACCAAAACAAAACAAAAAAACACAAACAAACAAAAAAAACCAAAACAAAAAACCAAACCAAACGAAACAAAAACCCCAAACAAACAAACAAACAAAACCAAAACAAACAAATAAACAAACAAAAACCAAAACCAAAAACAAACAAACAAACGAAACCCAAGAATCCTCAACAACCTTACAATTCTTAACAGAAACATAAAATAGAGCATAACAGAAATAAAGAGAAGCCCTTCTATGGGCCTGCCATTTTGTCTGGCAGCAAACAGAGACTGCCTGTTTCACACAGCTTGATTGGAGCTTGCATTTCTCATCTGTTTCCCATAGTAGTTCCCTGTCAACCACCAGATCTTTAAGAAGAAAGTCACTTTTGTCCCTCTGTTTCAGTTTCAGAGGCCTTTGTTGTGCCCTGAGTGTGGAAATGTGGATTTTTGGCTTGAAACTGGAAACTAAAAAAAAAAAATCAAAACCAAAAACCCCGATAGAACAACCCAAAAACTTTTCCAGAAATTAAACCACCACAACTAAAGGATGTCTGGGATTTTTTTTATAGTCTTTTTACATGGATTGTTATGCGATCATGCTTTACAATGATTTTATTTTAGTAAGCTTACTTTTTTTATATATGGAAGGGAGACCCAAAACTCTCAATAGGCTAAAATTCACTTAGATATTGTCACAACTGGCTTTAGTAAAATTCAAGTTCCTGCAAAATACCATTTTCCCTGGAGAATTCTCTCTGTCAATGGCAGTTAAGTAATAGACAAAACAAGTGCTTCCAATACGGTTGCTTGGGGATTCTCTCCACAGGCAAAGTGAAATACTATGGGCTTGGGAATTTGGTGTTAATTCCTCTTAGAATAAGCACGAAAAAACTGTGGGTCATTTATCAAAGCGGGAATTTCCCTCAGTGCAAATACACTTCCAGTCATCTCCCAGACAAACTGAAAGCCACAGGAGAGAGAGAACAGTGGAGTTGCTGGGCAGTACGTGGCCTCCCTTGATCCCCCTCAGTCACTGAGAAGGGATGGCCCAGGGTGAAGGTGCCCCGTGGCACACAGCAGAGTCACCCCCTGTGCCACAAAGGTGGGGCTTTGAGGTGGCCTTTTGATCCCAGCTATTGCAGCTTGATGCAGGGGGTGGCTAACAGAGACGTGTGTCTGCATTTGCCACACCCGCAGCACTGCCAGGCTGTGGCAGAGCATGAGGAGGCACACTGGACTGCTTGGGAAAAAAGAGACATTTGGTACAAAATGAAGAGAATCTAGTCAAAGGAACTGTTTCCTGTGGAAAAGGGTTAGTGTAATGAGAGAGGAAGGAGTCACTTTTACTGAACAAGCAGCTGGGACAAGGGTGTGTTGAAAGAGACTAAATCCAAACCAGAGGCTTGTCTGGCAATCTTTGATCCTTCTCAGAGGTCTGGTCTGTTTTCTCTGCAGACCCAAGCACCAAAGAGTTTTGTGTAAATAAAGAGCCATTTCCATTTTTCTGGGGGTCAGGAGACTGTAGAATATTTGCAGGGAGAGAAACCACTAAAAACATGGATGGTAGTGTGTGTTTGTTTAATTTGTTTCTTTCCCAGTGAGGTTACAGTTTCCATTGTTTTGTGCTCCATTTAGGGTTTGTGATCTATGGCAGTTTATAGTTTCACTTCAGCAGAGTTTTATTCAAATATCAGATGGTACTTAATGGATGTTTGAAATCCTAGAAGCATTTTTTCCCTATATCCAGTTGACATTGCCATGCATATGCTTTTCCTCTCTCTCTTCATGAACATCCTGATGATGTGGTATGATAGCATGTTCTGGTAATAGACTGGAATAGTAAAACCACTTTTTCTTTTTT
>VYZR01086331.1:37026-50467 GCA_013400675.1 Oxylabes madagascariensis
CTACTTTCTTTCTTAGAGCAGCCCTCCGTTAGTAAAAATGGTGATTTTATTCTTTACCTCAGTTGGTCCTTTCAGGCACTTACCAAATAATATAATCAGTTATTGGATGACATTCCCTTCAGTTAAGTTACATGCTTGCCTTTCTAAATTTAAAGCTTGGTCAGTGAGCACAGACTCTAGTAGGAATCCACCAGTCAGCAAGTTTGTTAAAGGTGTGATGTTATCAGCAATTCAGTTTCACAATTTTCCCTGTGCTGCAGTACTGTACAAGGAAAGCAAAGTAGCAGGGCAAGTGTGTATATTAGGGAGGATAAGAGTAGGGCAGAAAGCTTCCTCATTCTCAAACAAGTGGGAATTTCTTCTGATAACATGGGATTACAGTGGATTTACCACCAGGACATTGAGTTTTACTAAGTTGGTGGATCAGAGCTTTTTCTCCCCATTGTCTGCTGGTTGAGTGACGTTTGCATGTTCTGTTTCAAATGAGAGGTCGGAAGTTGTTGCAGGACTTTGCTTGCCAAAGCTTGTGAAGTGACAGTGACCCCAAGGCTGAGGGCTAAAGGAAGGGGACCATATGCACCCTCTTTTTGTACTGTGGAGTAAGGAGGGGCTCTGTCGGGAGAGGCACAGCACACATAGGCAAGATCCTGCTCCTAGCTTGATACTGCTGTGTTTGGGGATGTACCTATACCACGAGGCCTCATATTAAAGCTCTGGCTGTTTATATTGGTGTGGCACAGTGCTGAGGTAGTCATCCACCACCATCCATAAGGTAAATGGGGTTTGAGAGCACCCATTCTGACTAGAATTTATGGTGAGATCTTCATCAAGTCTGCACAAGGACCTCCCTGCACTTCTCTGTTCTTTGGTTCCCAGGAGAGAATAGTCCTTTATATCCCACTGCTTAACTCTGGAAAGTTAAATTAAATGAACAATGCAAAATCAAAAGACAAAATGACATTATTGCTCAGCTGTGCCTTTAATTTCAGAGTTGCATGCTGTGACACATTGTGACTGCACTTTTGTCCAACAACTTAGATTTAGGAGTCTAAATAGTGGGTATGTGTCCAGGGGAGCAAGGAGCTAGAGGTCAATGGCATTGATGTCACATTCACTTTGCCTCTCTAAGAGAATTAATTAGGCTTCACACAGGCAGAAAAGTGAAGGGTGAATAAATTGGTGAATGAAACCAGAATGAAAGGCAACACGTTTTCCATATTTACTCATGCTGCAAATCTGATTGAGTAAAAGACGGGCCACATTCTCTCCCCTTTGAACCTAGGAATGGTTTAGGGACTCAGAGCAGAGATTTGTCTATTCCAGTGTCTAATTCGTGATATGGGATAACAGCAGAGAGCAGAGCGCTGGGTAAAATGTTTAAATACTAGAGAAGCATACAATCTTATTTCTCTCAGTATACCCTTCCAGTTTCTGGCAGTATGCAGCTAGGTTTTTTTTCAGCCAGAGATTGTATCCTCATCTCCACACTGAATTTTTTTATGGAGTTTTTCAGGGCCTAAAGTCACTTGATTCAAAGAGCTGTCTTTGCTCTTGAGGAAGGGACACAGAAAGGCTGTAGAAATACAAAATGACCAATTCACCGTGAGCTGGTTCTTACCAGTTCTGTGTTGTGGAAATAAGTTTAACTTCTTTGGTGTTACTCATGACTCTCACTTCTGTGTTACTCCTTTTTCCTACAGATGTAAGAAAATGGGGCCATTTTAGTATATTGTTTAACAGGCAATGCCTGAACACACAGTAAAACCTTTAGATTTAGCCTATGTGGTTTTATAGTCAGAAGCTATTAACCTCCACCTGTTAACAATAAATTTTTCTCAGAAACTAGTTTAAAATTAAAAGCTCCTAAAGATTGCCAATGAAGTCTGTAATTGATATGAAATGAGAATGAAGTACACTTTGCATCACTGCTGAAATGGCAGCTTCTGGTACTTCAGGTTCTTCTCCTCACCAAGGATTCAATGGAAGCAAAAATCTGCAAAGGAAACAACTCTTTATGTGAGTAACCAGAGTACTGGATATGCAAGACTTCTTACCAGAAGCAGCTTTTCTTAGCTCATTTACTCTTCCCAAAGGGAGGGACGCTAACCAATTTTGGTGGAATATTCAATTCCATCAAGCCAAATACAAGGAGAAGCAACGTTTTATATTCCTTAATTATGCAAAGTTTAATTTTGGCTGCATGTTATACATAATGATGTGTGTACCCAGAAAGAAAAAAAATCAGATAATCTACTCACGCCCCCAAGACTTTTCCTCTCCCCCACCCCACTCCCCATCCCCTCCATGTTGGTCTTTTCCAGTTGACTCTTCAGGTGACTCTAAGAGGACTTCTTGTACACTGTCATTATTACGGCACATGAGCACATTGTACTTGTAACCTTGCCCAATTCCCAGAGATTTCCTTTCAAATCAGATTGCATGATTAGATTGCAGTAAAAATTCTCAACCTCTATATTGCCAAAAGTTCTGTTCAGGTCTGAAATATAATTTGGTCCTTTGTAGAAAAGCAGAACTTTCAGAAGAAACGTAGTGCTATGATCTGATCTAATGATTTAGACTCACTATTTTAGTAAATCACAAGAAAATTGGCAGTATTCTCTCTTTGGTAATCCTTTCTTGGAAAAAGTAAGCTTCTTAATAAATCTCAGTAGTAATGGATGGAAATTCACCAACAGCAACAGTGTTTATTGACCTTTCCAAAGTGCTAGATTTAATTAGACATTCATTAATACAACTGTATATAGATTAGTCAAGTCAGCTCTTTTCCATGTTTGTGTGGAGGAGATTCCCAGATCCTTTTAGGCTTGACTGGTTGTTCACTGTAAAGGACATGTTTGCACTTCTGTGTGCAGTGGAAATGCATTGAGCCTACTCAGATACTGGGATCAGTTTAAGTGTAGCGGTCTGGAGATGAGCAGGGGGCTTACCCAGCCTTCTTGGCAGGCTGGTCTGCAGCTTGACCCTGCCCAGCATTTGAGCAAGCTCGCCTAAAGCCAGCTCAGCCATCTGAGCCTTCTCTACACCGCCCTACAGTTGTAGTGCAGACACACAATGCAGCGGTTTGGTGGGGCTTGGTCCTTTGCGTATGTGCTTGTTCAATCAACCTGCTGAGGGAGCACCTTGCACCAAAGAAAACCTGAGTTTTCCCTCTATATTTTTTCTGTTTTCTTCCATGCTTTCAGTGTCATGCCACAAGAAGCTGTAGTTTTCTCCGGCTATATTATTAGAGCAGTGCAGCTATGGAAACATGACTACAACATTTAGGAAGTCTTGTTAGCTTCAGTCTTATGGTGGACTTTTATCTTTCCATGTAAAGGGGAGTGAGGAGTTGCAATCATGGAAAAATATCTAATGTTACGCCAAACTGAGGTATTCAAACCCATAGTTGCATTGACATATTTATTATGAGCACTGAGCTATGAAATTGCTTATGATACCTTTTCAGGATGTTTTTTTCCCTTAGTAGCACTGTCTGAAGCTGTAAGAATATCTTTCCATACTTAAAAATACTGGCTGGAGCCATACACCCATGCACCCTAATGCCTACAAATTAATATTTCCACTGAGGTTTATTTAATTCTTGAGATAAAAACACATAATGTGTTAAGGGTTGCCAAAATTGATAAAGTACTTTAAATAAAATGCTTTTGTTCAACTATTTCTTTTGTCTGTTCAAAGCATACAACTCCAGTGCTTTGACAGACATTTTCTTGCTGCTGAAAATCTTCAAGTGTTCATGTTGGAGAGGCTGTATAAATGAATACAAAGGTACTTACTGATGTATATAGTGCTGAGAATGGTAACGAAGAAGTCAATTTGCCATCTTGTTCCCCAGAAGACCATACTCTTAAAACTTCTAGGATGTAAGTTCAAAAATCCTCAGAAGTTTCTCACCACAATTTGTGGCAAGTCAACTGTGTGAATGTTGTGTATATACACTGTAGATCCCTGTGAGCCATTCAGCCTTCCTGGATTCTATTCAAACAGTATGAAACACTAATTCAGATTTTCCTAGCTTCTTTCTTGGAGGCTTTGATTAGTAAATTAATTAAATCTGTTGGTATTTGGAGTATCATTTTTCAGAAGGGATACTAGACAAAACCCCATTAGGAGGGTATTGTATTTCTGAAATATGTTACCCGGAGAGGTGCTGAAATCTGCTCACTTGAAACTTTTCAAGGCTTGGCCAAGTCTTCGCTCTGCTGAAACACTGCCTTTCTTTCTACTGGTGTTTTCTATTTTTCTATGCAAAATACTCTGCTTTTTCCTTGATGTATATATACAATAATTTTTGGTATTTCATGTAGTTTAAGACCAGACTTGACCAGAGTAAAAATTTAGTCCAATCATATGCATTACACAGATTGCAGAATTTTACCAGGATTTCCTGCTGAAAGCTGTCCTGTAGTCAACTGGCTGTGTGCATTGTAATGAAGAAATTCAGTCTTTCATTAAGAATTGTGGGTGGTAGTGCATATCCTAGTAATGTGGAGGGTTGACCCAGCAGAGAATTATCCTGACAGCTGCTAATCTGAAGTTTGTCACCAGAGTTTTTCAACTTTGATGTATTGGTTTCTCTCACAGCTGATAAAATCTTCCTTTGCAATGTTTACGATCCAAGTTAAGACATTGTTTAGTACATTTAATTCCATTAATTCCTATTGATAGGAATCTCCTTTATTTTCTGTATGACTTTAAGGTGGGTACAAGATCCAGAACTCTGTAATGATTTGTGTTGATACAAGTCTGCAGAAGGTTAGTTAAGGAACATTGTTTCTGTCTACTGCTGTGTTATGAAGCAGTAAAGGAGAATTCTTGAAAAAGTTTTTAAATGCATATGTATTTTAAATAGCTGTGGCCTCAGAGGGGACTTTAGGATACATTCTTTGGAAAAAGGTCATCAGTTTAGTTTATTTTCTACTCCTCACATTGAGCAAGATTAAATTTTACTCCTCATCTATTGAAATCCCCTTTCTAGACAAAAAAATCTCTTCATAGCAGAGAGCATGATTCTTGTTTCCTTATGAAATCACTTACTGCTCCTTCAGGTGCTGTCAGATAGATAAGAGGTGCAGTTTGCAGAGAAAAATCTTCTGAAAACAATTACGGAATCACAGAGTAGTCTGTGTGGGAAGGGACCCAGAAGGATCGAGTTCAATTCTTAAGTGAATGGTCCATACAGGGATCAAACCCATGACCTAGGCATTGTTAACACCATGCTCCAACCGGGATAATCTCAGACCAATTGTTGATTGTTATAGATTAATAAAAGTAACGGGAGAGAAAGCATTCCAGAATTAAAACCAGATTTTTTCATTCCATGTTTTCTCAACCCGCTCAAAATGGGAATCTATTTGTGGCCTTTCCTCGTCTGCCTGGATCAAAATGTGTGTAAACATAATTCCTGGTGTGATTCCAATGATATTGCCAAACATTACCATTTTGAGGACTACTGTGGCCATATTGTTGAGAGTATCATCTCATACTTTGGTTCACCTAACATGTAATCTACAGTGTGAGTCAAACCCAAGGCTGCATTACTGGAGCCTTTCAAGATCCCACAAACCAAAACAAACACTTAGACTGACAGGAATTGGCTGTGCTGTGAAAAATACTGTAATGCTGGGGAGGAGGAAGGACAAATCCCGACATGGATGTGATAGCTCCAGTGGGAGGGTGGGAGTTACACACCAGTGTTCAGTGTTGTGTTGCTGTATCATGATGGAAAAATAAAAGCTCAATGATTCGTTTTTTCATTGGTTAAGTGTACTGTCATTTGATATCCCGATGGAGAGCTTTCTGCAGGGGAGGGGTTGAGCCCTGTGAAACCTCAAAGCACTTTCTTTCCATTGTGGGCAGCTCAGTTAAACTCTTATTAAACTCAGCTTTTTCTAATTTTGTAATTCACCTCCAGACATTTGCTTTTGCTCCAAACACAATATTAGCTGTAAATGTTTGTCTGTGTTTGTGGTGTGGGTTGTTTCATTGTTGTTGTTTGGTTATCCCTTTCTACTGTCAGGTATCAATTAAATATTTTATCCTTCTTTGGCTATAAAATAGCTTGCTAATCATCACACTGATGTTCTTGAATTCAGGATTTAATTGAGGTTTACTAGTGAAAAAATACATGTATTTAGGTACATTGGAAGTAACGTGTTCTTATTGTAACTTTTGTTTACATGCAATGATCCATAAGCTGTATAAATCTTCTGGCACTGAAGACAAATTTAGTTGAAGCAAATTCATTTCAGTATTATTTCTCAATCCACCAGAACATGCTTCCCTTTTCCTAGAGTAAAACCCTTTTCAAGTCAATTGCTTAAAATGTTTGAAGTGACGAACTGCAGATAGTAAACTGAGCATTTGTTTGAGTTCATGCTTATTACAGCAGTGTTCTGGAAAGTGTTTGCGCTTAGGCTTTTAATAAACTCCCTCTAGAGATCAATTATCATGATTTGTCTAGTTGCTATGGATAAGAGATTTTGGGGGGTTGTTGTTGAAATGTTTTAAGTGAAAGAGTCTTGAATGCTTTTATTCAGGCAGAATAAAAAGAGAATGGGAAGCAGAACACAGAACCTTCAAGGAAAAAATATAATTGAAATGGTAAAAGGACTCTGCAACATTGCCAGGTCTTGTAGGACAATTTTGTCTGTGTGTTTTAGGCTTGTTCACAGGTAGCCCAGAATGTAGGTCAGCAGGGGAAGATGTGTAAGAAAGAGGATAAACAGCGATAATACTTTTGACAAAGTTTTCTCACTATAAGGTTTCAGTATAATCAAAACCAGTTTAGCATTTGAGGAAAAGCACCATGAAATGGAGTAATGGAATTAGCTTTTATGTTTTTCCAGGAACCTAAACCACATTTCCTGTCACAACTGTATATTATTAATACATGGCATCTGCTAAGTCGGAGCTGCCCTAAAATGTGCACACATGTAATACGTCTGGTTCAAATAATTTTTTTTTGACGTTTGCAATAAAAAACTAAAGCAAGATGCTGCCTCAGCCCATCATAAAAAAGAGTATGATTTGGAATACTGCAAGTTTTCAGCATGGTCTCGCAGACAGATAATAAAATTCTGTTAATTTTGCTGTTACAAGACTGTTACTGCCTGCATTTTTATGTCTTGCTTCCCTTTCATTTGGTATTCTGTGGTTGCAGCGATTAGTTTCCAGTCACAGAGGGAAATGAGCAGCTATCTTGAAATTCCCTCTGTTTCCCAGCCCCTTGTCCTTTAGAACTGGGTGTAGAAAGTTGTTTGTTGTCTGATTTTTGGGGTGGTGGTGGTGGTGCCGCGTATCATCTTTTCTCATGTTGTAACCAGCCTCCACAGGCTAGAGGCAAAGGGCATGAAATCTGCTAATGAAATGGGACCATCTCAGAAATATAATGTCTGGAATACAATTTCCCAGGCAATAATGATGTTACGTAATGATAATGCCCTATACAGAGATTTTCCCACATTAATACCCATTCTGAAAAAAATCGATTACTACATTTTACTGCATTTCCTTCTAGATTGCTTCAACATATACCAGGAGTGACTGAGACTTCTCTGAGAGCCAGTCAAGCCTGGAAGTCTGGCACCACATCCTGGATTGTGAATCAGGACAAGATGACTCAAAGTCTTGAGTAGTTTCCCTAGCACTCTCCCAAAGGCGTGTGTGGAAGGGTTCTGGATGGTGTCACAGCTATCTGTCACTGTGTGCTGCTCCTGTCATGTTAGTCTTTTTAATATGTGCAACAGTGGGAGAGCGTACCTGAAATCCCACTTGGTTATGTTAGATGGCTTCCCAGAGGCCTCAGACCGGCATAAACTCCAGCCAAACATAGCTGTAAGCGAGAGCTGACATGGAAATCAGTTCCCTTGTACAGCTGGTCAGCTGGTTTTCCAGCCCTCATGTCCCTTCCTTCTAAAGGGGAGCCATGACGGATTCTTTTTGATAGATTTCTTTGACAAAAATAAAGCACAAATGCAGCAATATTATATCTGAGAACCATTTATTGATAGAGGGGAAGTGTTCCTACTAAAGGACAATAGAAAAGACAGCAGAGAGGGAAAAAGGCAGATGGAGAAAGAAACAGAAAACAGGGGCAGTGTCACCACAAGAACCCCAGCATTCTGTCAGCGTCAGCTCAGGAGGCAAAACATGCAAGTTGCAAGCCGCAACTTTTGCGAGTGGTTGGATGCAATCTTCAGGCGGCGGTGGCAGCGTGCCTCTGGCATCACCTGCACACCGTGGTGAGCCTTGCGTGGCTCTTGTGAGCAGTGGTGACGGCTGCGACTGCAGGCTCGCGCTGTGGGCTGCAATTGCAGGCTCGTGCTTGGTGCAGGTGGTGGTGGCTGCAGCTGCAGCATGGGAAACCCAGTGGTGGCAGTGGTCATGGCCGGGTGCAGGCGGTGGCGATTGTGGCTGCACCCGGGTGACACGGTGGGGGCAGCCGGCTGTGGCAGCGCCCACCCTGTTGGGGAAGCAGCAGAGCACAAAGTTGTCCCGGTGGAGAGCTGGTTTGCAGAAAAGATAAAGCAGGTACAGGAGGGAAACAGGGAGGAAAAGGAGAGAAGGGGAGAAGGGCCAAGATGACCCTCCGAGTGAGCCCCTGATCCCTCCAAGAAACCAAAAGCAAAAATGGTTCCCGTGGTGTCGCAGTTAGCTGCCTTTTTTTTTTTTTTTTTTTTTTTTTTTTTTTTTTTTTTTTTTTTTTGGGCTAAGGCTTCTCCCACAGCCCGACTTCAATGGCATTCTTCCCGGGTATCCTGGCATTTGCCCCACCAGCAAGTGGTGGAGGGGGATGCCACTCACAGCCTGATCATGGAAGCTTTCTCTGCCTTGACTGGCTGTCAGGTGAAGTTTCCCTGGGGGCAGGGCTGCCAGCGCATGTATAGCTCTTATAGGAATCCTTCGCCTCATGTGTAACATATGTTGAGGCATAAATAAAAATCAGATTACTCCCTCTCACCTAACCAATTAAATTTTTGCTAACACCAACCCAGTCTTTTTTTCTCATGCTTGTGGTTCCAGTGGTGCTTGACCACCTTAGCCTTGGTCTTTTCTTTGTCTCTTCTAAACAGCTTCAACCATTTCCACAAACTGTGCCAAGAAAACATCCCCCCAGCACTATGAAGGAATTGTTCATACTGAAAAATGAAAACATACTAAAACAATGTACTAGTTTGAAAGCAAACCACTGGGAGATCCCAAGTCAGAACTACAATTTAATAGGAAGATTAAGATAAAGGCAATGATACAGAAACACTAGCTTAAACTGACAGAGTCAGGATACAACCTGACACCCTGTTGGTCAGGGTGGTGGTAGCAGTCCGATTAAATGGTGGCTGTAGTCCTGTTGAAATTACAGATGGGGTTCTGTTGAAGTGGTGATCCTGTAGAAGGGTCTGAAGGTCCAGTGGTGGTTACGTAGCTCTTGTTCTCTGGGAACCCAGTAGGAAAGGCTTCTTGTGGTGTTCCAAGCCTCCGATTATATACATGTAAGAATGCTTGGTTCCTCCCCCTGGGCAGAGCATTCCACAATGGGTAGATGTAATTTTATGAGTCATGCAGTGAGACTCGATGGCCCATTAACAGAAGATAGCCCCCGGAGGGGAGTTATCAGGGATGGGTCATGGAAGAGATAAAGAACACTACCCCACTTGTTTTTAACAGCTTATGAAAATAGTGATAGAACGTATACTTTTGGTTACATCTTACATTGTAACCCAAGACAAACAGTTTGCAAAGCCTCTCTTCTGCCCTTTTAGTTACTGAGCTTCATCCTTATTCATCCTTGGTCTGGCATGATCCCTTGGATGTGTTACACCTAATTTAGGGATTCTTAGATTAAAAGGACAAAAATCTTACCTAGTTCATGTGCTTTGCAGGTTTACACCAGAGAGCGTCTGAATTTGATTGTGCTAAAACCCCTTTTACAGTGTAATCAAGTGACAGTTCGCATCGAAGAGAGTAACCTGCCACTCCAGCTGTACAGCTGGTTTGAGCCCTGAATATTTTGGCTATAAAATAACAATGATATTTTATAACCTATTTTTTTAGAAGCAGATTGGAAGATCTGGAAGCCAGGCTGAGTGTGTTTTAGGTTGGGACATCTACTGGGATAAAGATTTTGCCAGTAGAGTTAATTAATAATTTCCTTGGAAATAAAACCAAATCCTGCTCATCTAGTTCAGATTGTGTAAAAAGAAAATATTGTTTGGAATTTACTCTCCAATGGGGCTAATTATTCTTTATATTTCGCCCATCACATTATAATCCTCTTAAGAGAAAAGAAAGAAGTGTTCTCATTAAATTCTGAAACAGGCATTTTTTCTGACAAGCTCCTCTTCCTTTGAAGAGGCTAATATCCAATGCTGGAAATTGTAAAGAATAAATAAAAAAGCTTTGTACAGAACGATTTACTTAAAATTACACTGTCAAAGAGCTTTTCATAATAATGAAAAAAAATACACAATGTTTGTGATGAAAACACTTTTGTAACTGCAACCTGCTCGCTCACCTGGTGGTATTTTCATGTTCTTACTTAATGAATACACTCTGTGTTTTGTTATTGTAAGGCTGCCCGGGAGAGTTGGGCTCGTAGCATTGACTCTTTCCTCAAAGACAGAAGTCTCAATTGAGCAAATCAGTTCTATACAGCAATGAAATAAGAAAAAACTTGAGCATGCTCTCAAGTTCCATTAATTCAAATTATTTTCTAGCCTGGAGACTAAAGGGTCCCTAGTAGCTACACATACTTTTGCTCTAATTTTTTTGCAGTAGGACCAGATGTTTTGGGCACAGTGCCTATGTGTCAAGGTGAAACTGGATGGGAATCCTCTCCTTAGTAGCTGTGTACACACAGTTCTGGTTTCCCTGTGAGAGCAGTGTGTGCTGATATCCATGGGAGAATGGACTGCTTGGATATATGAGAGTTACCTCTTAGAGAAAAGTCTAACACCTTCAAAATCAAATTGCTCTGATACCATGCCAGTTCAAACATGAACTCCCTTAGAAGGTAGACATGGCCAAATGAGGCTCATGTGGACCATTATGAACCTGGACTTTTTCTCTCCAAGAGTAATTTCATCATTCCTGCAACCTCATCATAGAAGTGTTCCTGGTGAAATGTAGCTCTTGGCTGTCAGGTGGAGAAATAACTTCTCCTTAGTTAAGGACTCTCTGTCCAGACGAAGATAAGCAGATCCATACATAGCAGATCTATTTATATTTATGAAACACTGTAATTTAGAGCTGTATGATGTTCCTACCTGAACACATGGAAAAAACTTCCTTCTCATAACTAGAAGAAACTTGTCTTAGCCAGGAAATAATTAATCTGGAGAAGTGTAGTTTGAAGTAGGGGATAGTTATGTTTTTCTCTAGGCCCACTTGCTGGCTGCAGTGTTACTGAGGGGCAGAAAATGTTCCAGAGACGTTCATGTCCAATTTTGGTGGTACTGTGGTTATAGACTTATAATAGTTAGATGAGGACAGCTGTAAGACTAAAAAGTGATTGTACCAGTTTGACTGAAGTCCCCTGAACAACATGTCCATGTTTTAAATAAGCTTCCCCACCCTGTGCTACAGCTCCTGCTATGTGCTCTTCCTTAGCTGTAGCATTTCCCTGTAGCTCATTCTACTCCCAGCCTTGCAGTTTGTCTCTGTGGGTACCAGGTCTGGATCCACAGACTGTTGCTGTGTCCTCTGTGAGTTCTACATTACAGCTAGTCTTACCCCTCAAAACAGGAGCCATTGCTTTTCTTTTCATCTACATCTTTTTTCAGGATGACTTACTTTTCATGTAATTTTCTAATACAGCTACTATCTCATGTTGGGAAGATACCACTAAGGCTAGAAAAGTTATTGCAAGGGCATTGTGGCAGAGGTACCACAATTGCTCACTCTACACTTTTTGAATCCAATCCAGCCCTGGCGATGGGGATCTTGACAGCAGAGACAAGCTGCTGTTAGGGTTAGGGGTCAGAGAGCTGCAGAGCCCACAGCTCCAGGGACACTGTCCTTTGCAAAACACATTGCCAGGGCATTACGTCAGGGTGCCAGCATTGCTGTCTCACTTTTTAATCTGGGCCACTTATGGCAATGAAGACCTCTGGCAAACTGCCAATAGGGTAAGACTTGAAGTTAGGATTTAGAGAGGAAAAGCATCTACATCTCTTGGACGTTGGGGTGAGAAGCAGCTTTGCAAGGGCATCACGTCACGGTGCCAACATTGCTGTCTCCACACCTTTTAATCTGGGCCATCTATGGAGATGAGGACCTCTGTCACAGTGCCAAGCTGTCGCTGGGGTTAGGATTGAGAGAGTAAAAGAGCCTACAGCTCCAGGCACACTGTGGCTGGAAATGGCATGCCAAGGCAATCCAGGCAGGTCCCCAGCTTTGCTGCTCCTACATCATTCTAATCTGAACCACCCGTGGTGATGTGGACCAGTCCCAGCAACAAGATGCTATTAGGCTTAGAGATAGGGTTGAGAGAGGAAAAGAACCTAGAGCTCCAGGGAAGCTGGGGCTGGAAAATGCATGCCAACAGAATCATGGCAGGGTCACAACATTGCTGCCCATTGAAGACCTTTAAGATTAAGCCCATGCAAGTGGATGGGCACATAAGCCACAGGCCCAAGCTTGCTTACAAGTTAGTGTGTAAAAACCCAAAAATTCTGAAAGGAAGTGAAAACAAATGAAACGTAATGAAGTAAAGAGCAGTAAAATAAACTTAATGAAATGATACTTATTGTAATCTGTGGATTTCATTTTGTTTCATGATCTGTTGAGATTTCAGTTCACGGAAGGAAATGAAATGAGGAATCATGGAATGAAAGAGAAAGGAAAAGAAAGGAACAGAAATATAAAGAAATGAAATTGAAAAATATAAAATTACGTATGGAAAAGAAAATTATTGAAATACAATAGAATGAAGTGAAGTGCAGTGAAAGGAGCCATAACTTAATGAAATGATACTCATTAAAATCTTGAGATTTCATTCCCCTTCATAGAATGAAGCATTGGCATTTCATGAAAGGAAATAATACAATGAGATTTCAATTTTCTAATAATTTCATAAGGTATATAATTTTACAAAATTTCATTTAATTTTTCTGCACTTCATTTTATTCCAATCCATTCTTAATTTCATTAAAAGAAATGAAATCTTGTGAAATCAATGAGGATAAATTGGGCAAGGTTTGATTCATTTCTCTGCATTTCATGTTATCCCATTGATTTATTGTTTTCATTTCAGTGCAGATTTTTTTTTTCAAGCATTTCAGTTCAGCTATTTCTTTTCCTGTCTTTTTGATGGACTTCGTTCCTTGATTTCAAGATTCCAAGGATTATAATTTTGGCAAGTTTTGATCCTTTTCTCATATTGTTATCTCCATTTCAAATTTTCTGTTTTGTTTATTTTTGA
>VYZR01086331.1:51198-67758 GCA_013400675.1 Oxylabes madagascariensis
TTTTTTTTTTTTTTTAAGCATTTCAACTCATCAATTTCCTCCATCATTTTGTTTGTCTTCCTGCCCTGCTTTCAAGATTTCTTTGAGTATCTTTTGGCAACTTTCAGTCCTTTTAACTGCATCTCAATCTATCCAAATCCCTTTTGTTGCAATCCCTCCATTCACAAATTTTCTTTCTTTTCTTCAATGGCCTCTTCTTTGATTATATCTCCTTCCCAGGGGTTTGTTCCACACTCTTTTCTAATTTTTTAAGGCTTCATTTCCTTTCATGAAAGGAAGGTCTTCATTTCATGTAAGGAAATGAAATCTTGCGAATTCAGTCAGGATCAATTGGGCAAGGTTTGGTCAGTTTCCCTGCACTTCATGTCATCCCATTGCCTTGTTATTGTTTTCATTTCAGTGCAGATTTTTTTTTTCAAGCATTTCAGTTCAGCTATTTTTTTTCCTGTCTTTTTGATGGACTTCGTTCCTTGATTTCAAGATTCCAAGGATTATAATTTTGGCAAGTTTTGATCCTTTTCTCATATTGTTATCTCCCTTGAATTCACACATTACGATTGATAAGTTCTAAGGGGTGAGAAAAGCAATTAACCAACCTTTCTGTTTAATAGCCACGTACTTAGAAATGTAGACTCAAACATGATGATCTATCATTCAGACACACGTAAGGTAGCACTGTTAAACTTCACACCAGGTACGGCCCCCATACGCAAGTGGTCTCTGCATCCATGGTGAGAGCAAAGATGTAAAACCTCTCTTACAGCAGTCATTTTGTGGGAGGGAAGAATATGTTATCAATGAAGAAATCCCTTAAAAGGCTCTGAGCAGGAGCTGTGTTTTTCAGGGCTTTATTTAAAAAAAGCTGGTAGTGTATTGATGAGGATGCCTCTGAGATGTTCAGCATGAATCCAACATTGAGCTGCTTAGTTACAATAGTGTGATAATTTACTGTATTTTTTCCAAAAGCAATTTTATGAATTCCCAATCAAAATAGTTAAAGTCATTTTCCAGCCTCAGCGCTTGAAGCAAGTTCTCAAAGTTATAAGGGATTCATTAAGCATGCACGGAAACAGTAAGTTTGCGAATTGCGAGGCTCTCTAGATAAACAATATCTACATAAATATGGCTAAAGGTGATGAGGAAAAAAATGCTTAGCACTTCACAACAAGCCCATTTCAGGGCTGGGAGTCAGAGGAGAGAGGAGCCTGTAAAGATGGGACTCTGTAAAGCTGCCAACTTAGTAGTAATGTCCGCTTTTCATTAAGCCAAGCCAAACAAGACAAAAAGGCACTGTAATAAATATTAGAAATAATTTGCGTAGATTTAGAAATAGGAGCTTGGGACCAATGCAAACACCAAGGGCCCCCAAGGGTCCTCCGCGAAAAACAAAAGACTAATCGCTCTAGCCAACAGCCACATCTCCGCCCGGATGCAATTAAGGCAGCCATCTCCCGGTGATGAAATCAGCTTCTCATGGTGAGGCGCTCCCCACACCTCTGACACCTCTGAAAAGAAGAACCCTTGGGCTGATACCAGACTGAGATTTTCAGATATCAAGCCGTGCCCGAAACCCCACGTCGTACCACGTCGTCACCACACACCCACCACACAAGAATTCCAGGACCAGATGAAGACATTCAGAACACATCACCACGAGACCCTGAGAGATGATCCACCTTTCCCGAAAAATAACAAAAAGACTGTACAAGCATTCAGAAGTTCCCGTACGCCATGAATTTGTATTGCAGAGACATTTGAAATTAAAATGAACTCGGTTACATCATTGCAACTAAAACTGTATTTAAAGTGCAGCACAGGCTGTGTGACTTCGGTGAACTGTCAGAGCTTAGCTTTATGCTGGTCTCTGGGAGACACCCCACACTGATTCCCGGGCTCGGTGATGCACAAATTGATTATTGTCAAACTGATTATTGTGGCTGAACTTATTTTTCCAATTGTCGTCATAATAAATCATTATTATTATTAAGAATTGGCTATCTCATTTATAACAGCACGTTGTCTCCCTAGAGTCCATAGCTCCCTGCTTGAGATCTCCAGACAGAGGATTCACATTAACCTCAGTTGTGTCACATTTAACTTGGCGATTGGAAGACACACTTGGCTCTCTTTGTAAATACCATACCTTTCATATATTTCAATCTTCCCAATTTAATATTGCTGGTTTGCTGCATGGAGATTTCTTGTCATATTGGTGATTTCTCCAAAATATACATAGCTTAGTCTCCTATCTGCTGCTGAACTTCTCACCTGCAAACTCTCAGTGGGTGCTGATTGTGTCCCATCATTCAGATGTTGTATACAGGGGGCATTACTGTGTGATTTCCAGAGGGTGAGTGAAAACAAGAGTTTTGAGTCAATGCTGTGAGATCTCAGCCTGGGAGAGAAAGCTGTAGGGCATGTAATCCCCATGGGGACTTCATATTAAAAAATAAAACAAGTGAGAAGTCTTATGCTTTAGCCTGCTTTAGAAATCCAGTGCTGGGTTAATATATACTAATTTTGATTTCTTAACCTGATGTGGAACCAACGACAATTGCAAAAAACGGTTTCCTTAAAAACATGACCTTTGCTTTATTTTTCCAGCTGCAAAATGCCTCATTTTCCCACTTCATTGCCTTTTACAACCCCCACCTTGCCTTTTCCTCGTGGCCATGATGAGGCCCTAGAAATAACTAGGCTCTACTCAGCCCTGGTGAAGCCTCTTCTGGAGAGCTGTGTCCAGTTCTTGGTGCTTCAGCATAAGGGAGACATGGAGCTACTGGAGTGAGTCTAGAGGAGGGCAACGAAGATGATTAACGGACAGGAGCATCGTTATGAACAAAGGTGGAGGGAACTGGGCCTGTTAGACTTGAGAAGAGATGACTGACAGGGCACCTTGTCAATGTCTGTCAGTGTCTGAAATGGGGGTGTCAAGAAGAGGGACTGGGCTCTACTCAGTGGTGCCAGGCAACAGGACAAGGACAATGTGCAGAAACTGATGCACAGGAAATTCCACCTGAATATAAGGAAGAATTTCTTTACTGTATGGGTGACAAAGCACTGGAACAGATTGCCCAGAGAGGTTGTGGAGTCTCCCTCACTGGAGATATTCAAGAACTGTCTGCATGCAATGCTGTGCCACGTGCTCTGGGATCACCCACCTTGAGCAGGGAGGTTGGACCAGATGACCCACTGTGGTGTTTTCCAACCTTACCCATTCTGTGATTATGTAATGAGGAGTTTTGTAAAAACTCACCTTGCATAGAAAGGCAATAGTAAGGGCTTCCTTAAAAGGCCTCCTGTTACCTCTGTCTTCTTTCATTATGGATTTTTTTGCTTAAGTTCCTGGTAACCACATCTCAGCTTACCACATAAGAAATGGAGACTTTGACCAAATGGCATTTGAACGTCACAGTCAAAACACAACACTTTCAACTCAGGTGCTACGCCAGCTTCAGAAGTGATAGAAGTTAAAAAAGGGGACATGAAGATCTACAAGGGACAGACTCTCTGCTAGTGATGCCTGACCCAACCTACAAGATGTCTGACCCGCTGTTCATGGAGGCAGGCAGGGAGGACACTTTGCACCATTCTGGAAATGAGTAAGCACAGTGCAAACCTTCAAACAGAAGTGATGTTCCTAATTTGTACCAAGGAAACATCTCTACCATCACAAATCACCATTCTGCCCAAGACTGATTGTTAATTTTGGCCTCAGAGAAATCTGCCACATGTACACAGAGTAACGCTTCCTTCTTCTTAAAGGGCGTATGCTTTGAAGAGGCTGCCAGCCCTGTGTAGCTGCTGAGACACAGGGCAAAATACACATAATACCCATTACCTCCTTGCTGATCAAATGACAAGTAGCACTTTCTGCTGCCATTTTTCTAGAGTTTTTGTTCCCAGATTCCACTCCTGCCTGTCAGTGACTATAGGAGTAGTAGAACTTGCTTTTCATTCATGCCACCTAAAATACTGAGGGCTGTGTCAATGCATAGGTATTTGTGCTAGTGATGTTCAGCATCTTAGTTTACAGCTACTCTTGCAAACTCATTCACTGAGACTTGTTGTGTTGTATTATATAAAATAGCTTGAATAAGGGTGGGAAAAAGATAATCATGTAATGTAGAATTCCAGACAGTGAGATCTTCCAGCTGGGGCTGTTGTCAAGTTTGTCAGTGTTCCTGTTCACTGGCCTTGGCAGTGACCCTTGTGGAAGAGTAACTGGTCACCTGGTCCATACGGGGCTTTTGAATGTCACCATGTAACTAGTGATAAAGATGTCCTTTTCAGAGTAACCTGATTTAAAATCTGTACCTTGTTGTACCTACTCCCTTTCTGCAGCTGGCGTATTGCTGGTCTTATGCAGCCATCTAGAGGGCCTGGTGTCTGTGCCGGCTTCAGACAGGTGACCAGAAACCACAAAACTGCAGGCAAACAAACTCTGCTGACCCTTAGTGGCTGTAACTCAGCTGCAGTGCTTTGTTTTTACAAGTTCAGGACTGCTGTGTTGGTGCTGTTGTGCAGTCTGTTGTCAATTGTTTTTGAAAGGTACTAATTAACCTGATGAGGGTGAAAAATTGGGGGAACACTGTCAGCAGAGAATAGCATCTGGGCATCAGAGGAGAATATCCCTAACCCTGAGATTTTACAGCAGTTCCACTGAGCAAATGCAATTCATACACCTAGGGGCTCTCACAATTGACACCATAAACTGAAGGTGAGTCATTCTCTGGCAAAGAGAGACAGAAAAAATGGAGGAAAAGGCAAAAGTCATTCAAAACTATCATAGGCTTTAATGGACAAATACAATTATTGGAGATATTATGAGGTGCATGTCTGGTTCAGATAGGGAAGTCAGCTCCTTGTACTGATGAGACTGATAACTGCCTGGAGCAGAGTGGCTGGAAAATGGATCAGTGGAAAAGGATCGAGGGGTGCTGGTTGACAACCAGTTGAACATGAGCCAGCGTGTGGCCAGGTGGGCTAATGACATCCTGGCTTGTACCAGCAATAGTGCGGCCAGCAGGACCAGGGCAGTGACCGCCCTGTACCAGGAAATGGTGAGGCCACACCTTGTGTCCAGTTCATAGCCCCTCACTACAAGTAAGACGTTGAGGCACTGGAGCATGTTCAGAGAATGGCAATGGAGCTTGTGAAAAGTCTGGAGAATGAGTCCTGTGAGGAGCAGCAGAGGGAGCTGGGGGTGTCTACCCTGGAAAGATGATGCTCAAGGGGGAAGAGGGTCAGAGGAAAGAGAGTCAGAGGAAACCCTCCTTGCTCTCTGCAACTACCTGAAAGGAGATTACAACAAGGTGCATTTCAGTCTCTTCTCCCATGTAACAAGACAGTAAAAAAGGAAATGGCCTCAAGTTGCCCCAGNACAAGGGACAGACTCTCTGCTAGTGATGCCTGACCCAACCTACAAGATGTCTGACCCGCTGTTCATGGAGGCAGGCAGGGAGGACACTTTGCACCATTCTGGAAATGAGTAAGCACAGTGCAAACCTTCAAACAGAAGTGATGTTCCTAATTTGTACCAAGGAAACATCTCTACCATCACAAATCACCATTCTGCCCAAGACTGATTGTTAATTTTGGCCTCAGAGAAATCTGCCACATGTACACAGAGTAACGCTTCCTTCTTCTTAAAGGGCGTATGCTTTGAAGAGGCTGCCAGCCCTGTGTAGCTGCTGAGACACAGGGCAAAATACACATAATACCCATTACCTCCTTGCTGATCAAATGACAAGTAGCACTTTCTGCTGCCATTTTTCTAGAGTTTTTGTTCCCAGATTCCACTCCTGCCTGTCAGTGACTATAGGAGTAGTAGAACTTGCTTTTCATTCATGCCACCTAAAATACTGAGGGCTGTGTCAATGCATAGGTATTTGTGCTAGTGATGTTCAGCATCTTAGTTTACAGCTACTCTTGCAAACTCATTCACTGAGACTTGTTGTGTTGTATTATATAAAATAGCTTGAATAAGGGTGGGAAAAAGATAATCATGTAATGTAGAATTCCAGACAGTGAGATCTTCCAGCTGGGGCTGTTGTCAAGTTTGTCAGTGTTCCTGTTCACTGGCCTTGGCAGTGACCCTTGTGGAAGAGTAACTGGTCACCTGGTCCATACGGGGCTTTTGAATGTCACCATGTAACTAGTGATAAAGATGTCCTTTTCAGAGTAACCTGATTTAAAATCTGTACCTTGTTGTACCTACTCCCTTTCTGCAGCTGGCGTATTGCTGGTCTTATGCAGCCATCTAGAGGGCCTGGTGTCTGTGCCGGCTTCAGACAGGTGACCAGAAACCACAAAACTGCAGGCAAACAAACTCTGCTGACCCTTAGTGGCTGTAACTCAGCTGCAGTGCTTTGTTTTTACAAGTTCAGGACTGCTGTGTTGGTGCTGTTGTGCAGTCTGTTGTCAATTGTTTTTGAAAGGTACTAATTAACCTGATGAGGGTGAAAAATTGGGGGAACACTGTCAGCAGAGAATAGCATCTGGGCATCAGAGGAGAATATCCCTAACCCTGAGATTTTACAGCAGTTCCACTGAGCAAATGCAATTCATACACCTAGGGGCTCTCACAATTGACACCATAAACTGAAGGTGAGTCATTCTCTGGCAAAGAGAGACAGAAAAAATGGAGGAAAAGGCAAAAGTCATTCAAAACTATCATAGGCTTTAATGGACAAATACAATTATTGGAGATATTATGAGGTGCATGTCTGGTTCAGATAGGGAAGTCAGCTCCTTGTACTGATGAGACTGATAACTGCCTGGAGCAGAGTGGCTGGAAAATGGATCAGTGGAAAAGGATCGAGGGGTGCTGGTTGACAACCAGTTGAACATGAGCCAGCGTGTGGCCAGGTGGGCTAATGACATCCTGGCTTGTACCAGCAATAGTGCGGCCAGCAGGACCAGGGCAGTGACCGCCCTGTACCAGGAAATGGTGAGGCCACACCTTGTGTCCAGTTCATAGCCCCTCACTACAAGTAAGACGTTGAGGCACTGGAGCATGTTCAGAGAATGGCAATGGAGCTTGTGAAAAGTCTGGAAAATGAGTCCTGTGAGGAGCAGCAGAGGGAGCTGGGGGTGTCTACCCTGGAAAGATGATGCTCAAGGGGGATCGTATCACCCTCTTCAACTGCCTGAAAGGAGGGTGTAGCCAGGGAGAGGTCAGTCTCTTTTCTCAGGAAATTCCTGACAGGACAAGAGGACATAGCCTCAAGCTCCACCAGGGGAGGTTCAGATTGGACATTGGGAAGAATTTCTTCATGAAAAGGGTAGGTAAGCATTAGAACTGGCTACCCAAGGAGGTGGTGGAGCCACCCTTCCTGGAAGTGTTGAAGAAATGACTGGATGTGGCACTTAACGCTATGGTTTAGTTGAAGTGGTGGTATTCAGTCAAAGGTTGGACTCGATGATCTTGGAGGTTTTTTCCAACCTTAATGATTCTGTGATTCTTTGATTCTATGCCTTCACCTGGAATATCAGATAGAAGCCTGGCTTTCAAAGATCTGGAAACAGGAATTTGAGGATGCAGCCAGGTGATCAGAGGAAAAAAAAAATTATAAGAGGAACGTAAAGATCTAGCAAGAAAATGTCCAATAGGATATGAAATATTTCCCCCATTAAAATAGGACATCCCTGATCTCAGCAACAGATAAGGTTAAAAGTCACATGGTGCAAGATCAGATGAGCATAGATTGCTCAAACCTTTCGTATTGGAAAGTCAGTGTGCTTTTAACTCTAGGAATCGTGAGGTTCATTAGTCATGTCTGCAGTGCTAGGAGGACAAAGCCCTTGCTAAAATGCAGGTTGCTCCAGGAGGGAGATGTCACCACCAGCACTTCCAGCCGCATGCTCCTGCTTTGGTGGTGCTGTTCAGACCTGATAATTTACCAGATTGTGTCATGATAATGGTAAAAACAGTGTCCAAGCATAAGTGTGCCTTGTACTCTGGTGGGAGTGGGCGAGAAGGCTGTGAAAAGCTGTTACGGACACCCTGTATGGCTGTGTGCAGGCTGTAGGTGTGTGTGAACCCTGTGTGTGTGAACCCTGTGTGTGCACCCTGTAGGTGTATACACACCCTGTAGCTGTGTATGCAGGCCCTGTAGCTGTGTATGCACACCCTGCAGCTGTGTATGCACATCCTGTAGATGTGTAAGCACACCCTACAGCTGTGTAAGCATGCCCTACAGCTGTGTAAGCACACCCTATAGCTGTATATGCACACTCTGTAGCTGTGTAAGCACGCCCTACAGCTGTGTACGCACACCCTATAGCTGTATATGCACACGCTGTAGCTGTGTAAGCACACTCGAGCTGTGTAAGCACGCCCTGTAGCTGTGTATGCACACNCACCATGTAACTAGTGATAAAGATGTCCTTTTCAGAGTAACCTGATTTAAAATCTGTACCTTGTTGTACCTACTCCCTTTCTGCAGCTGGCGTATTGCTGGTCTTATGCAGCCATCTAGAGGGCCTGGTGTCTGTGCCGGCTTCAGACAGGTGACCAGAAACCACAAAACTGCAGGCAAACAAACTCTGCTGACCCTTAGTGGCTGTAACTCAGCTGCAGTGCTTTGTTTTTACAAGTTCAGGACTGCTGTGTTGGTGCTGTTGTGCAGTCTGTTGTCAATTGTTTTTGAAAGGTACTAATTAACCTGATGAGGGTGAAAAATTGGGGGAACACTGTCAGCAGAGAATAGCATCTGGGCATCAGAGGAGAATATCCCTAACCCTGAGATTTTACAGCAGTTCCACTGAGCAAATGCAATTCATACACCTAGGGGCTCTCACAATTGACACCATAAACTGAAGGTGAGTCATTCTCTGGCAAAGAGAGACAGAAAAAATGGAGGAAAAGGCAAAAGTCATTCAAAACTATCATAGGCTTTAATGGACAAATACAATTATTGGAGATATTATGAGGTGCATGTCTGGTTCAGATAGGGAAGTCAGCTCCTTGTACTGATGAGACTGATAACTGCCTGGAGCAGAGTGGCTGGAAAATGGATCAGTGGAAAAGGATCGAGGGGTGCTGGTTGACAACCAGTTGAACATGAGCCAGCGTGTGGCCAGGTGGGCTAATGACATCCTGGCTTGTACCAGCAATAGTGCGGCCAGCAGGACCAGGGCAGTGACCGCCCTGTACCAGGAAATGGTGAGGCCACACCTTGTGTCCAGTTCATAGCCCCTCACTACAAGTAAGACGTTGAGGCACTGGAGCATGTTCAGAGAATGGCAATGGAGCTTGTGAAAAGTCTGGAAAATGAGTCCTGTGAGGAGCAGCAGAGGGAGCTGGGGGTGTCTACCCTGGAAAGATGATGCTCAAGGGGGATCGTATCACCCTCTTCAACTGCCTGAAAGGAGGGTGTAGCCAGGGAGAGGTCAGTCTCTTTTCTCAGGAAATTCCTGACAGGACAAGAGGACATAGCCTCAAGCTCCACCAGGGGAGGTTCAGATTGGACATTGGGAAGAATTTCTTCATGAAAAGGGTAGGTAAGCATTAGAACTGGCTACCCAAGGAGGTGGTGGAGCCACCCTTCCTGGAAGTGTTGAAGAAATGACTGGATGTGGCACTTAACGCTATGGTTTAGTTGAAGTGGTGGTATTCAGTCAAAGGTTGGACTCGATGATCTTGGAGGTTTTTTCCAACCTTAATGATTCTGTGATTCTTTGATTCTATGCCTTCACCTGGAATATCAGATAGAAGCCTGGCTTTCAAAGATCTGGAAACAGGAATTTGAGGATGCAGCCAGGTGATCAGAGGAAAAAAAAAATTATAAGAGGAACGTAAAGATCTAGCAAGAAAATGTCCAATAGGATATGAAATATTTCCCCCATTAAAATAGGACATCCCTGATCTCAGCAACAGATAAGGTTAAAAGTCACATGGTGCAAGATCAGATGAGCATAGATTGCTCAAACCTTTCGTATTGGAAAGTCAGTGTGCTTTTAACTCTAGGAATCGTGAGGTTCATTAGTCATGTCTGCAGTGCTAGGAGGACAAAGCCCTTGCTAAAATGCAGGTTGCTCCAGGAGGGAGATGTCACCACCAGCACTTCCAGCCGCATGCTCCTGCTTTGGTGGTGCTGTTCAGACCTGATAATTTACCAGATTGTGTCATGATAATGGTAAAAACAGTGTCCAAGCATAAGTGTGCCTTGTACTCTGGTGGGAGTGGGCGAGAAGGCTGTGAAAAGCTGTTACGGACACCCTGTATGGCTGTGTGCAGGCTGTAGGTGTGTGTGAACCCTGTGTGTGTGAACCCTGTGTGTGCACCCTGTAGGTGTATACACACCCTGTAGCTGTGTATGCAGGCCCTGTAGCTGTGTATGCACACCCTGCAGCTGTGTATGCACATCCTGTAGATGTGTAAGCACACCCTACAGCTGTGTAAGCATGCCCTACAGCTGTGTAAGCACACCCTATAGCTGTATATGCACACTCTGTAGCTGTGTAAGCACGCCCTACAGCTGTGTACGCACACCCTATAGCTGTATATGCACACGCTGTAGCTGTGTAAGCACACTCGAGCTGTGTAAGCACGCCCTGTAGCTGTGTATGCACACCCTGTAGCTGTGTAAGCACATGCTGTAGATGTGAGCACACCCTGTACATGTGTAAGCACACCCTGCAGCCTTGCACACCCCGCAGGCCGGCGGGCAGCAGCGCCGCCCCGCGTTGGGCCCCGGGCGCGCAGGNTGGTAAAAACAGTGTCCAAGCATAAGTGTGCCTTGTACTCTGGTGGGAGTGGGCGAGAAGGCTGTGAAAAGCTGTTACGGACACCCTGTATGGCTGTGTGCAGGCTGTAGGTGTGTGTGAACCCTGTGTGTGTGAACCCTGTGTGTGCACCCTGTAGGTGTATACACACCCTGTAGCTGTGTATGCAGGCCCTGTAGCTGTGTATGCACACCCTGCAGCTGTGTATGCACATCCTGTAGATGTGTAAGCACACCCTACAGCTGTGTAAGCATGCCCTACAGCTGTGTAAGCACACCCTATAGCTGTATATGCANGTGTGGAGCCTCCGGCTGGCCCGCCCGAGGCCGCGGCTGCCGCTCCTTCCTCTCCCGGCGGCGCAGCCTCCTCAGGTAAGGGGGCAGCGGCGTCTCCCCTCCCCTCCCGTCGGTCCCGGGTCGGCGAGAGCAGCCGGGATCCGACCCCGGTTCTGTCCTGAGGGTCCCGCCGGCCGTGGGCCGTGCTGAGCCCCTGGACCCGGGGCCTCTGCGGCCGGGCGCGGCTCGCCTGCCCTCCCGGTAGCGGGGCCGCCCCTGAGCCCGAGCCCGGCAGCGCGGGTGTCCCGCTGCTCGGTGCCGGTCTGCCTTCCGCCAGAAACCGCTCCCGTCCTCTCTCTGCCCGCAGGGAGGCGGCCGGCGGGAGCGGCTCCCGTGCCGATGCTGCTGCCGGCCTGGGAGCTGTGCCTCTACGGGCTCCTGACCGTGGGCTCCCACCTCTACGCTTTCTACGAAGCGCACCAAGTGTCCCGAAGTAAGTGTGCGACGTGGGCGGGCTCGCTCGGGCACTGCTTCCCGCCCCTGGCTGCCGAGGCTGTTCGGTGTGAGTTCTCCTCTCTGGTTGATTCTGCTTTGTTCCTGTGCGAGGAGCCCCTGTGTTCTTCCCAGCTGCCAACCTGCTCTATGCGAGGAAGTAGTAGGCAGATGCCACCTGGGCAGAGAGCTTTGTCCCAGGGCTTTTTTGCCTTTTAGTGCTAGGAAGGCCCATGGCAACGCTGTCCTCGGACGTGGCTGTCAGGGAAAAGATGAGGGAGACCTCTGAAGCTCAAAGGTAGGGAAGATTCAGGAAAGTTGGATTTGAATTGTCCTGTTTTTCCTGGCTAGTAACCATCAGCTCTTTGCAGGTGGGTGGTTCAGAAACAGCTGTGCCTTCTGATGGTAATTGCCAGGGTCTGAACCTGGGGACGCTCTAGGGCAAGTTGGTGTTCCCTGCCTGAGGCTCTGGTGCTGAGTCCAGGACTCAGAGCAATGGTTGGGCTGTCTGTAGAGCTTTGTGGTCAGTTTGTTTCCAAACACCTACCTCTGCCTTGTGTAACCTCTTGGTAGCTGCTGTGGTAGCTTGGTGTGGAGCTATGTATTGCAGAGCAAGGTGGGATTTTATACAAATTAAGTACAATTTGTAGATGAAAAGAAGCTGTATTATACCACATTGGTATTTAAGTGGAAATAAAGGTTGTATTATAAAAGTATAACAAGATAGAGAGGCTTTGCAAGGAATATATATTGCATCTTATTAGGCTTTAATCAGCGAGGTTCTACAATAATGACTCTACCTGGCTCTTGAAAGCGCTCAGGGGAAGAATAGAAGTGCCAGAAAAGCATTTGCAGAGCGGTGGAAGGAGTGCTGTGTAACCGGGTACAGAGCTGCGCACCCATGCATACAGCAAGTCTTCTGCAGAAGCAGCAAAATGTGGTGGCAACAGACTCTAGAGGCAGCTTTTCCCTGTTTTGGCTGTATGGCCACTCTTGTGTCTGTGTCCCCCTTCTGCTCTGGTGGGAGAAACCAGGCAGTTCTGAAAAATGGTGAGTGAGGTTTAGTGCAGGTCTTGCATGGTGAAAGGTGGGTTGCTGCTGCTGTCCCCATTGCCGGCAGGAATCAAAACACCGCTTCTGGGAAGTTGCTTTGCCATTACTGAGGGACAGAGCTGTGGCACAATTGGGCCCCTCACCTAGTGAGCAGTGATGTGGTGGCTTGCCCTTCCCTGGATATGGGTATCCTCACTGGTGGAGACCGCGTGGGAATGTGTTGCTCTTGAGCAGCAGAGAACTCACCCCTGGCTCTTCCTGCTCTGGCTGCTGTGTCCTTATCAAAGGTTTGCTCTTCCCTGCAGAGTATGAAGCTGCAATGGACAGAAGGTTTGGGCTGGACCCAGGGACTCTCTTTCGGGGGCTAAAAAAGGTAGGAGGGGTGCCAGCGTCTCGTTTACAGCAATAATTGTGCCTCAATGCTCTTTGCACATCCAAGCTTCTGATTTAGCTTTAGAAGTTGATAGTAACATGCAGATTTGGATATTTATAGTTAATTTTAGTCTGGTGTTTCTGATGAGGAAGAGAGACTGGCTGGGTGTGTCTGGATGTAAGAATCATAACCCAAGTTTTGTTTCTTTTCTTCATTGCTGGCTTAAGCATTTACCCTTTGCTACATCTCTTGATAACCCTCTATTTTACTGTTTGGCCTTAAAACTCTGATCAACCTTGACACTTCCTGCAGCCTTTTCCCCCTTTTCTTGTTACTGGGCGATTTGGATAATGCTTAATGTCAATGAACATGTTTTTTTCTTGGTTGGCCTGTAGCACAGCATAGAGGAGAACAGATTGTGAGGTGTTAGGTCTTAAAGAAACATAGTTGGTATTAAAAAAAAAAAAAAAAAAAGTAAGAAAACTGGCAGTCCTCTACCCCAAACCAAAAAACACATCCCTACCCCACCTTGCTTGCATTTCTTCAAAAGGTTGTGAGGTCAAAAGGAAATAATGCAACTAATCTTGAGGATTGCTTACACAAAAGCAGGAATGCGTGTCTGTGGAAGTGTTTTGGTGTTTAGGCCTGCTATCACTGCTGGTAATGGACCTTTAATATGTGCTTTCCAGAAAGCTTTAAGGCAGTTGAGATGTACTTTTAGTGAGGCTCTGCATTGGACACTGGGCTACCGACTGATCCCTCTTACCTAATTTAGATGCAAATTTCGTGCCACAGTTAAGTCCAGCTGACCTAACTCTATCTGATTGCAATTAGGCTTTGCTGAAATTGAGAGTTAAACTTTTCTTCCAGCAAAGCACCTTTCCACTGATGTTCTTGGTTTTCCAAAGCAGAGCAGAGTTGCTCTCTGAATCCTTCAGAGAGCTGAAGTTGCTCAGCTTCAGCACCAGTGTGAGGCTTAGGAGACACAACACCATCGAAAGCTCTGTTTTCCTGAACTTTGCCCCTGTGGAAGTGAAAATGGTGCTGTCTGAGTTCATTGCTGTAAGTGATCCAGCTGGATTGCTGAAATGGTGTTCCTGAGACGTGGGAGTTCTGTTGGGTACCACACAGCTGGTGTATCACAGTGGTATTCCTTTGTCCCTTATGGCCAGATACACATAGTGACCAGTTCCCTTCATGCCACAGGACCCCATGGACTTTGAGTGGAGCTACTGGATTGAATGGGGAAGGGAACGTATACTGTGGCTTCTGGCTGGTCACCTGCTGGTATCACAGATGTCCAGGCTCTTGGTGGAGAAGGTATGTAGGGATTTTCTTCACAATAGGGTGTTTCTGATGGGTTTGGTTACTGTGGACGTGGGAAGCTTTGCAGTGAGGCCACTGAGAGTAGTAAATCTCTGGTGTGAATTGTGTGTGGGGGTTGGTTGCCTTAATGTTTGGAGACTTCAGCCTCCAACCTCTAAAAGCCTCTGCCTTGTTGGAGGCCATTAAACAGCATTGTTGGACTTGTACACATAAGAAGGGCGCAGTTGTTCCGTTATGAGGAAAGTAGGTAAAGTGATGGCTGCTTGGGTTTTGGCATGGTTGCTAAATGATTGCATGATTGTGGGAAATGATCTGTGTGTGGTGTCACACCTGCTAGTTTGGGGAAGGATAGGAGGAAGTTATGCTCTCCCTCAAATTAGGGAGGCTCTGGTTTGCTTGTGATGCTACTACAGAAACACCTTTCCTTTCACTTTTAGGGATATGGTTGGGTTTCTGTGTTTTTTCATGCGTGTTCCTCACCTTGTTGCCTATATTTGTCTCTACTGCAGAACCTGTGTAGGCAGCACAGGTATTGAGCGCCTTTTTTCTTCAGAAATAAATAAATTAAAGATTGTTAACTTTTCTTTTTCTGACAGTATAAACCATGGTGCTTGATGGTTTATGGAATGGCTGCCTGCTGGTTGTTACTGGGAATCAAGGGCTTTGCTGTCATTTTGTTACATGCAGCTATTTCCTTTGCTGTGGCTCAGTTTCAGCTGTCACTCCTGACATGGTTGTGCTCCCTTATTCTTCTGTCCACTTTACGCATACCAGCCGTGGAAGAAACCAAGGTAATGTGAGAAGAACTAATTAAGCATCAAATTAATTACGGTGGTGGTTGTCTGTAATGGCATCTACCTCTATGGCAGCATACTGTCCCTTCAGTTGATATAAGCAGGGGTTGGTTTGAGAAATCTTAAGCAGTTGCACTGCAGTGACTCATGCTGGAGCTCTTCCAGTTACAAAAGTCACATTTCTGTATCATGGTGGCCAGTGCATTGGGATAAAAACATGTCCCTTTATGTGCAAGTGGTATTCAGTAGAGTTGGAGTATGATAATACTTCACTAGTGCTCTGTTAAACACATTTCATTGGAACTCTAATCATGCCAATTTAAGGTGCAGGGTTTTGGAGTTCCTCAGTTAAGCCTGCCCTGTACTTACCTGTGACTGTGACTTTTGCAGGGAGGGAGACTTCCTCCAACACTTTGATTTGTACCAAATGAATTACTTGCATCAATTAGCTGTAAGCAAGCTCAGTTTTGCTTTTTGTCTAGTGGCTTCTTCTGGGCAGTACAGATATGGAAAAACTGTTGACTAATTGTGAGGAAATGTCCTGTTGTATTTTATTGGACCAATGGGAAAAACTGGACATTTGTTATAAGGGTTGTTGCCCTGATGTTCAGGGGGAGGGGGAATGAGTGTGTAGAATCTCTTCATGTGGTGTGGTCAGTTTTGTGATTTGCTCTGATGAGGAGAGGGCTCACTGCAATACCAGTTGTCAGTCAGCCAAGCTACACTTGCTGATGTTTACAAATTATTTGTGATGATATGTTTTTGTTGTTGGCAACAAGTGTGATACCAAGTGTCCAAGAATCAATAAATACTCAGTAACATTTTTCCAGCCTTAAGTTTTCTCAGGAGTGACTGATTCTCTTTCCATGTAGCTTCAGCCCTTGTAGTCCCTTGGCTATCAATTGTGTTGCCAACTGGTTTGAATATTGTAGTATTGGACTAAATCTGAAGCAGATAATGTTTCATTTCTGTAAGAAGAGCTCTCCTGCTGTCCTAGTTCTTCACAGCCTAACGTTTTTCTGAAATCAAGCTCTTGTCTCTTTATGCTGGCTGCAGTAGCTTTGGAGGACCTTTCTCCATCAAAAGCCAGTGCTTGTTGTTCGTGTGTTTAGTGCTGTTCACTTTAGATTCTCGTTCCCGCTGCTATTCTTTATTTTTAAGTTTCTTCCTGCTGCTGCTGACCCCAAAAGTTGAGATCTGGGTAGGCATTGCTGTCTTGCCATGGAGAAAACACAGCATTGCACCATCATGATCTGGCTTTGTTTTGTTTTGCAGAGAAAGTGGTATGACACTGAAAATGAGTATTATCTGCTGCTCTTCACTGTGTCTGTCCGCTGCCTCTTCTGCACTAGCTTCAGCCTGGAGTACTGCTGGCATGCACCTGCCCAGAAGTCATCCCACTCATTCCCCTGGATGCTGGCATATGTGTTTTACTATCCTACATTCCACAATGGACCCCTCGTGAATTTTGATGAATTCAGTAAGCAGGTAACAGTGGTTGTTGTTTGAGTGCCTA
>VYZR01086341.1:0-12765 GCA_013400675.1 Oxylabes madagascariensis
AAAAAAAAAAAAAAGAGGTATAGATTAACTGTTACAGACTTAACCCTTCTAATTTGCCCCTTGACAAAACTGACCTGCCTGATTTAATGGAAACAGATGATCAAAACCTGCATTCATTCATTTAGTAATAAAGGAAGAGTAATTTGTAAATGTATGTGGCATGTGATTGGCTGTATGTACATTCTGCCCTTCAAGGAACAGCAGACCTTTGATGTTCCTTCATTTATGTTTTCCTCTTCCTTTCCATAGAAACCATTTTATGGAACAATTATTTCTACCCTCTGGGACTGATGCCTTCACAGATTTTTGTGTAAAAGGAGGCTTAGGCCTCATGGCTTTGTGTGTGTGACACATCCATCAGGAGTAATCCATGTGATTCTGTTTGTGAGACTCTTTTGTTAGCTGCAGCATGAGAGGAGGTCTCATGAGTTACAGGAAGGCACTCAACATGAGTTACAGGAAAGCATACTTAAAGCTTCTGGGACACTCTGTACCTTTCCTTTGGAGTACTTGACTTCTGTGTCCCAGTGCTTGACTGTGAAGTCTCCATTCTGTAAATAATAAAACACAACTATGCAGAAACACAGATCTGAAATCTGGCTAAACATAAATTCCCTTTACTACTTGAAAACAATTAACGACACTTCATGAGTTATCTTCCTGACTTCCAGAAGAAATCTTGTTATAGTTTTATGTCTTTATGTTTGAAGATGTATGGGAGGAAAGAGTACAATAATCTTTAACCACTGAGTTTGCAGCAGCCTTGATAAAATTCTTCTATATTCACATTATTTCTACATGACTTAAACAGTGTGTAATTCATTTGGAAAATAGTTCTGACAGGGTCTCCACCCTGATTGGAGTTTGTTGCCTTCTTCATTGCCAGAAAGTGCTGTGATTTCATTCAAACAAAATTCACTTCTGTGGAGAAGAATGATTTCATTTAAGCTGCTTTAACTGCAGATAATATTGAAGTGACATGAAGCACGGATGCCTAAAACATAACTTCCTGATTCTTCAGCAAGAGAGGTGAAATTTCATTTGAGTGCAGCTTAGATGAGAAGTGGTTTTGAGTAGTTAAGCCTGTTATCTTTCTGAACCACTGAGCATCACACTCTCAGTAGTCTGTTTGGAGTTGGGATATCCCAAGAGACAATCTGCTGTGCAGGGAAACTCTGCAGTTATGTAACGAATTGGAAACTGGGTGTTTGGGTATTAAACCCAAAACCACTCAGTGTTTTCATGGTTTAGGAATGAAAGACTTGCTGCACTATGTTTTGCCTTGTTTTCACTTCTAAAACTTGGAGAGCTGATAAACGGTGACATGTTTTGTGGCTATTTCAGAATGTTTTCTTATTCTCTCCTAGGTATCCTTATGGGAGCTTTTATAAAAATCATAGAGGCTCAAAAGCTGGCCAACTGGAAGGTATAGTTGTAACAATTAGTTTTTAATTATAGAAAAATCCCTAATGAAAATCCTTCATAAATCTTATGAAAAGGCTTTGTAATACTTGATGCTTTAGAGGGTAAGTCCTGGCAGAAGTTTCTCCAAGAGCTGAAGTCTACAGTGAAGCAAGGATTCTTCCTCCTGCTGTTTATCCACATTATCAAAGCAATGAACTCTTCACTATTCCTGCTTTAATTTAAAATGTTGCAGCATTTAAACTGTGACTTTGTTTCACAGCACTGAACAAGATCAGTGAACTGATTGAAGTCACAGTGATTTGAATTGCCTGTTCTAAACAGGATTTATATCAGCCAGCTGAACATCTTGGTCTGACTAGTGAATTTTAATCCTAGCTTGCAGTTTTATATTTCAGTTAGTGCCCTAAAGGAAGATATTTTTCTCCTTAGTTGAAATACATTAAAATGCATAGATTTTCAATCTGATGTAGCTTTTGAACTATGTATTATACTTCTCTTTTTGTCAACTCACTACACTGGTTCTGTGTACGCTTGTTTAAACAATTACATAGCTCAACACTTGTGTTGTAATACTTAATTTTTACATATGAAGTCATTAGAAACAGTGGGGGCTGCAGTAGTTAGTGCTTTTTCATTCATGATTTGTGTCAACTGGATTTGACTTAAAATTGAAAATCAGCTAAATGGCCACAACATCAGCATTTTAAATTAGTGTCTTATGAATTAAATAAAATAATCTGAATAAGATCATGTATGTAAGAAGGAGAAAGAAAGCTTCATGCTCTGATTTGAGCACTTGTTCTCTGAACACGGGAAATACTGATCACTACTGGTGGATTATGGGGGTTTTCTGGGTAGTGTTGGTCATATCTTGGGAGGCATGGGGAGCTGTGCTTGCTCATGTTGTCAGCCAAGGTGAAAGGCCACAGATATCACATTATTTTTTGCTTACCTGAGTTACTTTGGCTGTAATAAAGCTTAGGTTTTAACATAGGCTGTTGTAATTTTAGGTGTGGAAATTTCTAATCAATAATTAGGGACTTTATTACATGATTATGAATGGTTCTAAGTTTACTAAATACCTTTTGTTTATCTGATAAGATAAAAAATGAAATATTTAACTGCAGGCTATAAACCTGTACAAAGGAAATCTTGGATCATATCCCTGCCCTGAAAACTTTGTAATGTAATTTGCAGTGATCATGCCTTACTAAGCATTCATTCAAGTTCACCCCTAAGACCTTGTGCTCGCTGGTAGTTCTTGGCTAGCACAGCCGACAGTCAGAGTCCTCATGTTTTCTTTTCCTCTGCTTCCATGCAGCACAAACACAGCCCTCACTTTCCATTGTTCTCAATTCCTTGTCCAGCTCTGCTTTCAGGGGCTTTTACCAAGTGCACACTCAGGTGTGTGGGTTTTGTTCTGGAGCAGCTGCTGTGCTGGCAGGAGCAGGCAGTGGCAGCCCTGGATTCACAGCATTGTGCGTGCACAATGGAGCATTTCAGTCCAGAGGATGAGTTTTGTTTGCTAAGCCCCCCAAATCCTTTAAGATGATTATCACTGGTACAGGCAGGAATGAGACTTCAAAGAGATGAGTACCTCTGGTTTGAAAGCTGGTGTTAGGGCAGAACAGTCCATCAGCTGTTTATCCTGGGTTTAAACAAGTTAATCGGTGCTTGCAGAGGTGACAACTCTTCATGTGTTGGGTGCTGAGGGGACAGGAGGGAGTAAAAACAGGTGGGTAAAGAGACTGCCCCCCTCAGCTGGGATTCATCTGCCTTCTGTGCTTCCTCTGCCAGCAGAAAAACCAGGGTGCCAGGCTGGGGGTACAGCATGAGCAGCGTTAGCCAGGGATGAGATAAGCGACAAAGACTGAGGACACAAATATAGCATCTTACCTCATGGTGGGTTCCATTTATATCACTGTGATGGCAAAAGGAGCCATCAGAACAGCACCATTCAGCTCAGGCAGAAATTACATTTGCTGAGAAGAATCCAGCCTCAGGCCCCTCAGGTGGTGTCAACTGAGCCTGGTCACCTGCAGGGGCACTGGGCTGATGATGTGATTTTCTTGTCTGATGATGAGTTTTCCAGTGAAACTGCTTGGTCCCAGTTAACCTGTTCTGTTCAAACAATGGCTAAGAGGTCACCGTTCTTGGCAGTCCTTACAGATTTCCAGACTCTCAGATAAAGTGGGAATACTTTTTGTGGAAACAGGAAGATTTTTCCTTTACCATAAATAACCTATTTTCTATGCAGCTCTTTTGGAGACAGTAATTTAAATAGGTAACTCCTGGATTTCTATCACTGGGTCGAAAAAGAGCAATAGAAGTAGCAGCCCTGGAGTAGTTTACTGTTCTTCATTTGTCTGTTTTGAGATTAGAAGGGAGAAAGATTTTTCATTTTCCATCAGTATTTTTTAATAGCTTTTCTTTTGGAAGATTTGATATTATTTCATTAATGATGACATCCCTGAAATTATAATTAATTTTTTTTTTTTGCAGGAAGAAGAAATGTTTCGTCCAAATATGTTTTTTCTGCTTTTGCTTCCACCTATTATATTTGAATCTGGATATTCATTGCACAAGGTCAGTCCCTGCCAGACACTCGTTTTGGATGGTGAGGTTTTGTTTGGAACAGATTCTGCTTTTAGTTATCTTCATGAAGCTTAGGATAATTGCATTAAATTCCATTATATTAATCATTAGGGAATTGAGAGTGCAGAATTTAAACCTCTTCAACCCAGAGTGCAGGGAGTGTAGCTTGTTGCTGATAACAGTGCTGGCAGGGTGTTGGGTACAGCACAGACGAGGTTTTCCTTGGCTGGAGAGGGGTCTTACCTCACCAGAGCTGTACAAGGGCTGCTGTGAAGGAGGAGAAGGGGGAAGCTGTAAGATCAGAAGTGGGAAAGATGGGGTCACTCCACCGCTAAGGAAGAAGAAAATGTGTGTAAGGTTCTGCCCCGTTGCCTGGGGGCCTGTGTTTCCATGGCCATTTCTCACAGCTCTCGTCCTGGCCGAGGGGGTTTGTGCTCCTGTGTGCAGCCCTTCTGCTCCAGTGCTGCAGGAGGGGCAGGGAACAGTGGCCATGGTGATACCAGGAGCTGCTACCAGCACTGGAGACCTTCTCTTACAAAATCACAAGCAATGGAGTAGCACCTGGGAAGTGTACAAGGCTTCTTCATATGCCCTGTCTCAACAGAGCGAGTAACTTACACTTTTGCCAGGTGGGGAGTGTGTCAAAGTGCTGGATATCCAGCTGTTTGCCTGAGGATTGGGTTCTTGTTATGGTGCCAGAGTGGGAATCAGTCCTGGGAATCAGAGGAATTGCTATTGTCCTCAAGAGAGCTGCAGTCTCTCTAGGCAGATGGTGTGGATGTGTGTCCTGGGGTACCTGGAACCAAACTGTGCCTTTATAACTAGAAACCCAGTTGTGAATTAGAATCTAATTAAATGTAAACCCAAACATGAGTTTTCCTCAGGCCATTTTTACTAATTTACTTACTTTATTACTGTGTTCCAGGGTAATTTTTTCCAGAACATTGGTTCCATCATTCTGTTCTCAGTATTTGGCACTGCAATATCAGCTTTCATTGTAGGTGGAGGAATCTATTTCCTGGGCCGGGTAAGACTTACTGCTTTGAAGCACTTAAGTTTATCTGGCTTGTTATTTGGAAGTCCATTTTTCAAGGGCAGACAAATAGAGTGAAAGTGAATTCCTGGGTCACAAAGTGCAGTTCTCTGCTCTCACAAAGGCAGTGTTGTACAGCCTCTTCCATGGATATTGCTGGAGAGGCTGTGGAGTCTCCTTCCCTGGAAGTACTCAAAAGCCATCTGGACACGATCCTGGGTAATGTGTTCCAAGGGCCCTGTGGAGCAGGAAGGGTGGAGTAGGTGACCTCAGGGGTCCCTTCCAACCTGAGCCACTCTGTGACACAGCATGTTCCGTGGGAAAAGCAATTAAGGCTTGAGTTTTACTTTTTTCTGGAAGGCTGTTCCACAGCCTGTGTTCTCTAGAGCCATCTTGTACTCTACAATAATAATTTTTTTTTTGTGTCTGTGGGTTGGTGTTTCCCGTTGATTACATATAGACACAGATATTTGTCTTTTCTCTCAGACTTCATTCTGGTAGGCCAAGCATTCTGTACCTCTTTGCCGCTCAGATTTCCCTTCCTTTGAATGTCTTGGTTACTCTACTCACCTGACTCTGCTGTAGTTCCCTGGTCTTGGGTGATCAGAACTGTAGCAGTAGATTACTGTTGGAGGGCAGTGTTAAACTGGATAACATCACTACTGTGAATTTTGCTTAGTAATGAACTTGGGATTTGATGAATAGTTTGGTTTTTAAGAACAACAGAACACCACAGTTGATTGTGATTATGTTCNTGTGACACAGCATGTTCCGTGGGAAAAGCAATTAAGGCTTGAGTTTTACTTTTTTCTGGAAGGCTGTTCCACAACCTGTGTTCTCTAGAGCCATCTTGTACTCTACAATAATAATTTTTTTTTTGTGTCTGTGGGTTGGTGTTTCCCGTTGATTACATATAGACACAGATATTTGTCTTTTCTCTCAGACTTCATTCTGGTAGGCCAAGCATTCTGTACCTCTTTGCCGCTCAGATTTCCCTTCCTTTGAATGTCTTGGTTACTCTACTCACCTGACTCTGCTGTAGTTCCCTGGTCTTGGGTGATCAGAACTGTAGCAGTAGATTACTGTTGGAGGGCAGTGTTAAACTGGATAACATCACTACTGTGAATTTTGCTTAGTAATGAACTTGGGATTTGATGAATAGTTTGGTTTTTAAGAACAACAGAACACCACAGTTGATTGTGATTATGTTCTACCTATTCTTTCAGGCTGATGTAATTTATAAACTCAACATGACAGACAGGTAAGCTCGTGGGGAAATGATGTAGTATATGAAATGAAGCTTTCTTTGGGATAGCTGCAGGGAAATGCACTACAGTTGGCCATCTCTTTTGGTTAGTGTTTAGATTGTTGAGATTCAGCATTGTATATGAAACTAAGAAATAGATGGAACACTTTTATACCCTATTTATTATGCCCTTGTTTCCAAATAGTGTTGTATTATATTCCACTCTATTGGATTCTAGTCTATTCTGTTCTGGGCTCAGTGATTTCTTTAGACAGATACTGGGTATTTTAACCAAATGTTAAGATTTGTAAACTTTGATTAGTTGATATTATTAATATATGTGATAAGGGTATAACTTTCTTGTCCAAATCTTCTCTTAAAAGACAGAGTAAGTTTTTCAGTGTCAATAATATAGATTTTTTTCAAGGACTTGACAAGTGGCCAAGTTCTTAGGACTGGAAAGAATACAACTTATCATCTGTAGAAACTGTAACACAAACGGGCTTCGTTACTGTTGTTCATGTAGGCTACTAGGTAGGCATTTTTCTTTCATCTGGTTTCCTCTTTTGTGTTCTCCCAGTTTTGCATTCGGCTCTTTGATATCTGCAGTTGACCCTGTGGCTACTATTGCCATTTTCAATGCCCTTAATGTGGATCCTGTGCTTAACATGTTGGTTTTTGGAGAAAGTATTCTCAATGACGCAGTCTCAATTGTCCTGACCAAGTAAGTGTATATGGAAACAGTAACTACATAGTTTTCTGTTAGATATACAGTAATCCTCCCCCTTCATTTGGAACAAATCCTGTATTTGAGATGTAAAGCTGAGTCTTGTATGGTGCTTCTGTGTAAAAAGCAATCCGTAACATGAACTGCATAGGCAGAAGACAGTAAAGGTTTCCTCCTTACCCCTAGCTCAGTGCCTTGTCTCATTGACCCTAGATAATTGATTGCTTTCTAATTCCATTCATTATCAGCTCTCTTTCCATCTGAGGGTCCTGACAGCAGGAGCCCCACATGTCCCCTGTCAGGCACAGAAATATTCACCTTCCCAGAACTGCTCTGTGTCTGTGCCATTGCCTTGTGCCCAGAGTCCCACTGTGGCTGGGGAGGAGTACAGCATCCTCCATGCACTGGGGCTGTATTTGTGTTGGGGCTGCCACAGGAAAAAGGAACATCCAATGTCCTTATATTTTGCCTTTGTTAATTCTTTGGGGCTGAAAGGGAAAGAAATGGATAGATATATCTTCATGTTATTGCTGAAGCCAATAGATGTGACTATGAATGTATAGAAGGAGCAGCTGTACCAAGCAGGTAGTGAAATCAGAGTAATTTTCTAATGAATTAATTGCTTTTATTACAGTTGTGGTGTTTTCAGGGGAGATGATGGAGGCTAAAAGCAGCCCAAAGAAACATTAGTTAGAATCTGTGTGTTCTTTGCACAGAATTTCCATGAAATACACTCCTGAAATTCAAAGAGGTTTCTCCCCTTTCCTGTTAAGAGCTGCTTTGTTTTCTTTCAGTGACCTTCTTGTCTCTCATCCACACCTAAATATTTGATGAGAGGTCTTCCTGTTCATTTGTTCTTCTCAGAGGATCACATGAGTTTTTACCACTGTAAATGTGTTTTCTTTTCCTTTTCGAAATTTGAACATTGTTTTGAAATACTGGGCATCACCATAGCCTATTTACGCCATGCTGGGATTCTTCAGAGGAGCAATGCTGGATTTTTAGCAGAATTAGGTTTCCCTTTGGGGATTACACTACAGCTTGATTTAACGTCTTTTGACATTTCTCTTGTTATATATATCGCAGTAAAAGCCTTTTAAGAGTGGTAGCAACAAAGAAATGGGAGTCTTTTTTGTTGTTATGCTCAAAAGATGTTTGATATTTTTGGATCCAGGCTTAGAATGTATAACCATTTCTTTTTATTTCTCTTTTAATTGTATCTAGCACAGCAGAAGGTTTGACAAGGGAAAATATGTCAGATGTAAGTGGATGGCAAACCTTTCTACAGGCACTGGGATACTTTCTCAAGATGTTCTTTGGCTCTGCAGCACTTGGCACACTTACTGGTCTTATCTCTGCATTAATATCCTTTTTTAATTTTGGTGATATATATGTATACATTGGTGAACTGCAACATTCTAGTAGTATTTTTCTTCCCATCTTCTCCAGCATTTCTTAGAGGATATTTCTTATTTGATATTATTTTTGTTTTACGTTAGGGTGCATGGATGTGTATTAAAAGTGGCATCAAGTTCCTATGAACATAATTAAGGTCTGAAATGTTGTATAATAGCTTATGTGCATTGGAGTGTTATAAGATATGGTAATTGTTTTGTAAATTCAAAATATATTAATTCCATTTCAATACCAACCCATTTGAACAAGCATATGGCTTCTTTTTTACATACATAAAACAGTTAATTAAAAAGCAAAAAAAGCTGCTTTTCCCGGGGGCCTTTGAGTCAGCCCAGCTCGTTTGTCCCTATGGATCATGTGCAGGCAGCTGAATGCAGACGCTGTTCTGTTTGGATTTACCCTGGGTTATATTTTGCCTCTTCCACTTCCATGAGTTGGTTGCTAAACAACCCAGGAGCTGCTCTGCTGAGATCAGGAAGGCTGTTTGCTGTAGCCCACGCACCTTTGGTACTTTTTGGGCTTGTCCAGTGCTAGCTCTGACTTCACTGTATGAGCTCTGGGCTGTACAGCAGTTACTCGTGTCAGCTGGGACACACTGCCAAACACTTTGTAAACACCAGGAATAGAATGTTTGATTAAATACAGGCGTATTTCCCCTTTTGGTTCATCAGCCTAATTCAACAAACTTTGAAATTGTTCCATACATCTCAACAAAAGAGGGAGACAGATGTTCAACAGTTCTTTGAGTCACATCTAAATTGTAGTAAGTCAAAGAGAAAAGCAGCTTATTTGCCCTTTACAGTCACTTGTGCCTCAAAAGTATTTGATTTACCTGTTGTTATCAGTATTGTAGAGGCACATCAATAAGAGACCGTTTCTTGTCTCTAGCTCTGTCTTCTGACAGACTGATACCAGCAGTAGCTTCTATAAGAAACATTCCTCACATAAGAAGTTACTGATCTTTCCATACTTGAGTTGAAGGCCAATATGTAGATTTTACTGGCTATTCAGTAGAGAAGTACATTAAGCATATTCATTGTTTTGTAATGGAATGAACACATCAAAATATTTCTTTGATTTATTTTTTAATTTAGTTTTTCCATAACATTTCCGTGTGTACGTACTAAAGCACATTGATTTAAGGAAGACACCTTCCCTAGAATTTGGGATGATGATTATCTTTGCTTACCTTCCTTATGGACTTGCAGAAGGGATCTCACTCTCAGGTGAGTAGCAAAATGAGTTCTGACCACACTGTTTGATATGTTAAAATATTTATACTGTTGTAGAAACAGGTTTTGCTTTGTGAGAAGATTACTGTGGAGGGTCTCAGCAGTAAATCCCTGCAGAGTCTTCTGCTGACTGCTGTGTTCTTGCCCACAGGTATCATGGCAATCCTGTTCTCTGGCATCGTCATGTCTCACTACACACACCACAACCTGTCCCCAGTGACACAGATCCTGATGCAGCAGACACTCAGAACTGTTGCTTTCATGTGTGGTAGGTGCTGTCTGCTATTAAATCTAGTATTAATTGTTTAAAATGTCATTTGCATGGAATGGTGATCCTGTTGGGAGCAGCAGAGGTGTGAATTCGCATCCAGGCATTTGTGTGTCAATGGTACTTGTCTTTAAGAGAAGAATTCCTGAGTGGAGGCTGGAAGGCACTCAAAAGTCACCTTTCCTGCCACACTGGATAAAACATGCAGTAAATCTCTCTCCCATCCTGCAGGCTCCTGCTAAGATTTGCCATAAGATTGATGGCCAAATAGAGATCTCTGACTCGTGTGTTCCTCTGGTCTGTTTTTAGTTCTAGGAGATGAGGGTTGAGTGGTATTTTTTTTTTAATGTTTTTTTAATATAAAAAGCTACTTGCAAAAACAGTAACTTCTCATATGGAGGTTTTGGGAAGTAGTGGTACAAGCAGCTCAGAGGCCTAAAGCCTTTCCAGTTCCTATTCCAAACCAAACCTGTGAAGAAATGACACGTTCCTGCATTGCCAACATCCCTGATTTCTGGGGGCTGCCATGAATGAATTCTGTATTGCTTGCAGGAGGATGCAGTATGATCAAGGAGTGGCCTTGCTGCAAAGTGGACTTAACCACTCCTTAGTGAGCACCAGCAGCTCCCCAGGGTTTGGTCAGGAACTCCCATTTTATGTAATGTAGGAGTAGAAAAAGTTTTCTAGAACTGTTTATTTAAGATGTGATTTCTCTTTTTCAGAAACGTGTGTTTTTGCATTTCTTGGCCTGTCAATTTTTAGTTTTCCTCACAAGTTTGAAATGTCCTTTGTCATCTGGTGCATAGTAGGTATTTACTTTCTTCCGTATCTTTTTAGATGCATTTTTGGTATTGGGAAAGAGGGAAACACCTTACAGTTAAAATATTTCAGAATAATTGTTACGATTTATAGGTTTTTGTAAAAAATTCTCTGTCTCCTTTCCTAATTCTTTGTCTTTAACCCATTTCAGCATGCCTTAGTGCAGTGACTCTGTGAGTTATGTTTCACATGGGGCTTGCCTCCATCTGTTGCTGTTACAATGGTTTAATGTCAGCATGAAAAGTGTGTTCCCTTTTGCAGAGTGCAGTGAGGGCAGTGGGGATCCGTTTCCAGTTGTGTACAGCAATGCACACTGGCCCATTCAGTGCGTGGTTCAGGGGAAGGATTGTTATCTCCAGCTTCCCCAGATAGGGATATCAGCACAGGGAACTGCTCTGCCTGCATTACACACAACTTCCCTATCTAATATGTATCTAAGGTGTGACACTTCCTTCTGTGTGGCATGGCCCTCTCAGGCATAATGCAAATTGTGTAATTTTGGGGTGATTCATAAAGGAAAACAGCACAGCCCTTCAAGGATCCTGCTGACTAATACTAGGATATTTGCCTTATCAAGGTCTGTTTGTAGTGGAGCTTAAAAACAATGCTCTTAGAAAACCTTGTCTTTTTCTGAGTTAAAGTTTTCACTGTGTTTGTTAATTGTTTACCATTATATCAATAGTCCCCTTTTTTTTCTTTTCTGCTCTCAAAGTGTTGCTTCAGTGTGTGGGGTATGTTTATAGCCATACCCAGGGAAGTGTTGAGAAACAGGCTGACGTGCTATTTGTCTGGCTCCTGGCCTTTCTGAGCAACTGGGCCACAGGGAGACAATAGAAATACCTTATTGCCTCTTGGCTGCTGCACCAAGGGAATGATTAAAGGAGCTGAACTGACTGAACTGAGGAGCACTTTTACCCAAAGTAATTCTCGGTCTCCCTGGAATGCCTCCTGGGTTCCATTTATTTATTATAAGTAAAGCAGCCTGGTCTCCATCAGTGACAGGTCTGATTTAGTTTCAGTTAAGCAGACAAAATGTTTCAAGAGTAGAATTCCACATAGCCCATGGTGCTGACGGGTTTCTCTCTGTTCATGGAGCAGCACTCCTGCCTGTGAGCAAAAAGAGCATGTTCACCTTCCCCTGTAAAACCAGCTGCAACTGGAGCCTTGTGGATGTAACACGTCAAATGGTCTTTTGCTTTCATTTCTGTTTTTCAGGTGCTGGTTCTGTTTGGTAGAGCAGTGAATATTTTTCCACTTTCCTACCTACTCAACTTTTTCCGTGATCATAAAATCACTCCCAAAATGATGTTTATCATGTGGTTTAGTGGTAAGTTAAAGCTCAAAATACTGAGAACCAGAAAAAATGTCTTATCTCTTTCATTGTGTGGCCCACTCTAGGAGGAACTGGTTTTTCACTGGTTGAGCAAAACTCAACTGAACATTTGAAGTATTCTGAGACCCAAGTGCAAAGAAATGTTCTCTTTGGAGGACTTTGCTCTGGTGAGCTTTTCTGCATAGAGGCTGCTTGTCTCTCTGGGCCCAACAGCTTCACAGTTTGAACAGCAGTGTCTGAAATGCTCAGGCTTGTTTTAGGGTGGTAGGTAAGGGGCATGCCACAGGATTGTAAAGCACCTTTTGAAGGTGGAGAGTTGCGGTTGGGTTCTGCGGGTGCTGCGGCGTCGCTGTTGGCTGACTCTCCCTTGATGCCCTGTTCTCTCCCTGAGGATTACGTGGTGCCATTCCCTATGCCCTCAGCCTCCACCTGGGCCTGGAGCCCATCGAGAAGCGGCAGCTGATCGGCACCACCACCATCATCATCGTGCTCTTCACCATCCTGCTGCTGGGAGGGGGAACCATGCCCCTCATCAGGCTCGTGGACATCGAGGACTCCAAACCGCGCAAGAGGAGCAAGAAGGACGTCAACCTGAGCAAGACAGAGAAGATGGTTTGTTTGGGGTTTTCATTCACAGGACCACTGGGGTTTGCTGGGTTTGTTTTTTTTTT
>VYZR01086343.1:0-14599 GCA_013400675.1 Oxylabes madagascariensis
GGGGAGGGAGGGACAGGGGGTCAACTCAACATTTGGGTGCCTTTGAAGCTCCTTTGATCACCGCGGGGATAACGAGGACAAGTCTTGCACACCTACTCGTCAGATTATCCTGACAAATAAACTCAGGTTGCTCCTTCCAGGCAACTACCAGCCCTGAAAGAATGCAAGATGCTGAGGATTTATTTATAGAAATCCACCCTCACTGTGAAGAGTATTACATTAATTTTAAAATGTCCTCCTTCCCTAACTACAACAAAAACAGCCCTGTCTAATTACCTCATTCTTCAGCCTGAAAAGCAATAAAAGAATGAGTTGCTAAAATAAAGCTCCACCCTTCAAACCTCCAGACACCCTTCCTTCCTTCAGTTGCCATTTCACCTTACAGCTTATAAATCCTGGACTCCAACCACTCAACAGGGTTTTGTCTTTTTGACATCTTGGCTTCAAAAACTGATCTCGAAGAACATGGAACTACATGTCACAATATCTGCCAGAAAGGCAGGAAAAACAACCTCAACCTTTTGTTTACTGTTTGATGCAAATAAACGGCCCCCAAAACAGCCAAGCTCCACGGTTTACACTGAGCAACTTCAAATCTGAACCAATAAAAGGATTCAGGGAATTTTTCCTGGCATGAAGAGACCTCCAATGTACAGAGTCTGGTGTAAAAGTCACTGAGAAGGAATGATCCTTTTAGCCATAAGCAAATCAAGTAAATAGACAGTATTTCATGACAGCGTTAAGTTCCACTACATTTGGAATTAAACTGAAATTTCTCTGTAGCTGTGGATGCATGTTCTAAACAAACAGCCAATTTCTCATGTTGAGCCCGTTTTTTTGTGCCTCCAGACAAGCACACCCCTGTGAACCAAATTTCAGAGTAAATCACTTCCAACGATTAAAATGCCAAACCATCCCAAGGAGAAACTCTCTGAAATATCCAAGAGTACTGTGAGCCTCCTCTCCATAAAACAGTTTTTTTCCTCTCTATGCTTACAAGTAAAAAATCTGTCAAGATTTTACTGCTCCTCCTCTTCAGCTTTCCAATCCTGTAATCAGTAAACTACTTTCCTTCGGAGGCAATGGCTGGACCTGAAAATTCCTGTTGTGTGGTAAGAACAGGCAGCTCTGCCAGCTCCTCACTCCAGGCTTGGTCAGTTCTGCATCTGGGGATTTTCTAGTGATATAGTCCAAATTTCTGTCTGCTTTGTGAAGCCATTACAAGTCCCAAAATTCTTTTACTGGGGGGATTGGCAAAAGCATGTCTGCACTGTTCCATCAGATAAATGGCTGATACAGGGCTTCCCTTCAACTCAATGTGGTTGTTTTCATCTGCTTCCAAGTCTGAGGGTTACTGGATTCAAAAGTAAGTTACTGGCCACATGTAAAATAAAATTTAAGCATCATTCTGGTGCTTTGCTTTCTCACTTGAATTCCTCTTAGGAACTTTTTGTTCAGCGCTGGTGCTGTGATCTACAGACCACTGACTCCAAACTCCTCAAGCTGCTCAAGGAAAATGCAGTTTACTCCTAAAACACCATTCCTACTGACTTCTAGACATTTGGAGGCAATCAGCTGCCAATTCTGTAACAGATCAGCAGTAAAAACATCTTGTTAAGAAGGCAGAGAAACCATAAAAGACAGAGGAGAGGTTTTGCCAGTACGCAACCACCTTCTGCCAAGTCCTCCCTACCTATCTCCAAAAGCTGGGGGGTGTGTGGGGAATTGTTCCAGGGGATTACTTCTCCTAAGTACACGCCTCTATTAATAACTGCACAGATACAGCAAGCATGCAGTGTGCTTTGAAAGAAAACCCTATTTCTGCATCTTGCAGTATATAAAACAAGCAAACAAAGCTCCAAATGGAAAGGGATATGCACAAGGGAGAACTCCCCAAAAAAAGTCTGTGAGTGTACACAACCCATCTGGGGGAAAGTGATGTTATTTACACAGAAAGTTTTGATGGAAAAGCAGGTCAGCACTAGGAACCTTTCTATATTCTTGGCAACTTCTAATGCTTTTCTGAAGGAGGACAATTTAAAAAATGACAACTTGCTCTTCCAGGTGAAGGTAATGCTTTTCACTGCACAACTGATTTTACAACTAACAGCAGGAAACATGCTGCCACCTCCAGTTTTAGAAATCCATTTAATTCTGCTCTCCCTGAGAGCCGAATTTAACCTCATGAGTTCTTGCTGAAACATGAACTCATGGAACAAGGGAGCTACCTTTGAATGGACAGGAGAAGCAGTACACTTAGTTAAGTCTACTAAAACAAGAAGAGAGGCTGGAAAGGAGGAGGTTAAAGCAGTTTTTGAGAGCCCCTTTTCTGTTACCAGACGTCGGAGTGCGTTGTGAAGACTCCATCTTTCAGTGATTCCGGGGACATCCAGCGGACAGGCAGCAAACCCTTCCCTCCTTTCCGGTAATAATCTGTCTCGTAGATATCTCTCGTCATGCCAAAATCTAGGAGGCAGAAATACCCTGAGTTTGTGTGAGAAAATGACGAACGTTTCCCCTTCCTACAAAGCAGAGAATCACACTTGGATGTGAGGAATCTGCGCCGTGCTCCCACCACACTTGACTTTGCAGACACTTCAGCTGCTGCCTCGGGGCTGGTGACCTTCCCTCCCAACACCAACAGACTGCGCCGCTGACTTCAGGGGTGACAAGTCTGAAGGGTTTAAATATAGGAATATGCAAAGTTCCAGCATTTATGCTCAAGCTTTGCAGTAAGATGAGTCTTCTGAAGGTCGTATATAATTCACAAATTGTTCCCCGAATTCAGTGATTTTTCCTTTTTTTTAAGGAGTGTAAGGAGCTCCTTTAGTACTGATAACTATTGTTTTTAATCAATCTCACATGCTGAAGGGAATACTTCTCTTGGTTTTCTCTTTCCTATTTCCAAAGGTAATTCCCAGTTTCTGTACAATATTCCATTTCAAGTGCTACAGAGGATTATGCTGTTCATTTGTGATTAACACACCCAAATATTAAAGACATACTTCCGGTTTATATCCATGCTTAGCTGTAAATTCATAAGCGTTTGCAAGACTTGCATCTAAAATGTTCATCCCCCCGACTGTAACTCAGATTTATTCCAGTGTTTTTTTCCTCTACAATTAGCTGAGACAGAACTGCTGGGTCTCACACTTGCCTATTGAAACCAGTTACTGCGTCCTCAACCAACCAAAAAGTTAATAAATTAGAGGTCATCAGTCCTCTGACTGATACTGAATGCTGTCTGATGACACACAGGGCAAAATCCATTTTACCAACACAGACCTGCAATTGCCCCTTTTTTCCCCCAGGAGAAGTGTACAGAACTGCCCCTGCTCTCTCAGTTATCCCCAGTCTGTGGTGAGTGACCAACCAGGCATACCAGGGACACTGGGACCCTCGGTGATTCTGACTAAAAAAGCCCATCTGTGCAGCTCTTCCAGCACTCCCACACACCAGGGGGACTTTATCCCGGCTGAACGGAAGATTCTTTCAAAATGTAATGCAAATAAGAAACAGACATGCAGCGAGCACAGGGTAGTGTGGCATAAAGCTCTTCCTCCGAGATGTGAACAGTCTGAGTTGGCGTGTTCCAGCCAAGATGCTCCTGAACCGTTTCTGCATGAGGGGATTTTCAATGCTGCTACATAAACAAGAGCAGGGCAGCACATTTACAAACTGCTTTTGGGGTAACCATGAACACGTTAAAGGGAATAAATGCACTGTATCTTCAGTTTACAGAATTGTAATACAAGCTGACGGGGGCAGGAGGAGAAAACTGGAATGGGAAGGATTTAGGCTGACTTCCCACGAACCTGCAGAAAATACACAAAATCCCCAAAAGATCTTATTTCCTAATTAACTGACTCAAAATGAAATCATTTTTTCTTTCTCCCAAATGACAGGATTACTTACACAAATTATCAAAATAGCTGAGTTAAGCTCAGAGAAAAAGAATTAGTTTCCTACAGCAGAAGGCTGTTGCTATACACGTTATTTTAATATGCACAACTCAAAAACAGCCAACAGCTTAAAATCACTCTCTGGAGAGAAGACTGAAAAAAACTCATCTGACACTATTTTGGAGGGATGGTGAAAGGCAAAAAAAAAATGGTGATCTAACAGCAGAGCAGAAGAAAAGCCATTCAGCTGTCTGGGAAGCAGAACTCCAGTTTAGACTGGAAAGCACCCAGCTGAAGTCATTCCACTTCCAACTCAGATCTGATTTAAAATAATCCTAAAATTCTCATTCTTGAATCAATAAACAGGAGGTAGAATTATTTTTGTGCATTAACAGAGACATGAATGACACACCAGTGGTAACTACACCATCCACCCAGTTGTCTGCAGTACCTGAACCTAAATCACTTCCTCACCAGCTCTTTTTAAACCCACACGCTGTACTGTTGCCTCACTGGAACAACAGAGGTATTTCAACTCTGTGTAAACTGCTCACAGGTCTTAAATCACAGCAAGTCTTCACAAGGAACGTATTTCATTCTGCAGATATTTAAACTAGAGCTCAGTAAAATAAATAAACAAACAAAAAACCCCAGATAAATAAATAGCCTTCTAAGACTGATTTTCCAGGATGATTCCATGACTGTGTAAGGGTCAGGACAGCCCACCTCCAATTTTGACAGTGAAGTCCTCGGCCACCATGCAGTTCCTGGCGGCGAGGTCCCTGTGCACAAACTTGTTGGCGTTGAGATAGGCCATGCCGTCGGCGATCTCTCCCGCCATCTGGATCATCTTCTTCAGGGTCGGGGGCGCCTGCCCAGGGTTGTTCTGAGCAAGAGGAACGTCCAACAATTAACAGACCACATCAGTTCTCTTGTGCACACACTGTCCTCGTGTTCCGTTCCTTTAATTTAACCACATTTCAATTTCTAGATCAAGGGCAAAAGCTGCTGAGCTCATTTTCTACAAAGGCTGCTGTGATTTCAGTGGCAAGTGACCTGTGTGTGTCATCTTTATCCTTCAGACCCTGTATCATATGTGACAATTCTAGCTGTTAGACTGATGACCTATGCATGAGAGTTTTCACAGGAGCTAGGACAACAGATATTTACTTTCCAGCAGGGGCAACGGGCAGGACACACAACGTGAAACAATTATCCTAACACGTGCTCTTACACCAGCCAATTTCTGTAAGATCTTAATGAGAAAGCAGATCAGACAAGAGATCTAATGCAAATCTGGAAAAGAGGACTCAGTGACACAAGAAGGGACCTACTCCATGTGGCACTCTGGGCTGCCTCATCAAAGAGCCGCTGGAGATCACACAACAGCTCATGTTTTGTCCTTAGAGCGAAGGAGAAGGGCAGGAAAGGCTAATTGCCTGCTGCCTCCAACGTGAGGCTGTCTTGTTCGAGATGATTCAAAGTGAAGAAATAAACATCCAGCAACTCATGACTCACCTCTGTGTCTGGCCTCAATGATCTCAGGTAACTTTTGAGGTCCCCACGTGTCATCAGCTCCATGATAACCAGCGTAGGCTGGCCCTGAGAAACAACACCGAGCAGCCGAACCTGGCAGAGGAAAAAACAAATGTTCGGTACAAGTATACAAGTACAGCTAATTNCCCCACACAGAGAGCGGAGACCTTGCACCATGTGTGCCAACAGGCCATACAGAGGCAGGGGGATGCTGGCATACAAATAAATCTAAAAGAAAGGTGGACTTGAAGCGGCCTCACTCTGGTACTGACATAATGGGATAGAAACAAGGAACCTCAAAGCACAAAACTAGGGTGGGAAGAGGCTCAAATCAATGCTTTAGGTTAAAGCTTTTCTTGGAATCTTTGCTCTCTTAATTCTCCCAGACAGCATCAAACATACTTGATGATCTGTATCGGTTCAGTGTCTGCTGTATTCTCTATTAACACTGCTTTTATGGCTGGAGGGAAGCAGACTCTGATCCAGCAGTTCTTTGCATGGCACTATTCTGATCCCTTGCACACACACCGTTTCACCAGCAAAGGCAGAACTTGCTGCTGCTGCTGCAGGGCTTTGATCTGAGGCAGAAGAGAGCTCTCAGAAGGTGACTGCCAGGAGGCAGGACTGCCTCAGGCAAGAAGACATCCAAGCACTCACTGATGCTGCTGCCTATCAGTCACCAAAGGAGGGGACAGTTGTGTCACATGCTCTGCATGGGTGAAATGACAGGACGAAAACAGGAGTATAGCATGAACAGTGACAGACCTTTAACCCTAATGGTGTTGCTATTAAAAGTAACACTCTGGGTAAACCCATTAGTCTCCTGGGGGCTTTTGGAAATACTATTCCAGCAAGAATTCTACAGCAGCAGCACCAAACTAAACCATAAACAGAAAAACTGAGGCCTCAAGGACATTGTCTGATGTGACTTCTTCAAGTAGCGGGTTTGTTTCAATTGGGCAAAACAGAGCGTAAAAGGGCAAACATGAAAGACCACAAATTCATTCATTCTTCCTTCATTCCAGCAAAAACATCACTGGAACAGTAGATGATAATCTGAAAGTGAAATTAATGAATCAAATTTGCCTCAGGTGGACAAAACTACAGGAAAACAATTCAAAATCTCCCCAGTTTCAACAGACAAGTGGCATTTACATATCAGCAATTGTAGATTCCAAGTCTGTCCTAATAAAAGAGGGAAAGTGGCTTTACAGCATGTCTATTAGAGTTTGATACCTTTCAAAGCCAGACACCAACAGAACACAGGACAGTAAAAGCATCAAAAGTTAAGGTCACACTCACCGTCTGAGGCACTGAAGTACTCGGGGTTCACAGAAGCATAAAGTACTCCATTGCCCAGTCTGTCACTGTTTCTGTAGAAATATTGAGGTTTATTTCTGTTATCTTTAAATCTGAGCATATTTCAGACCATCTCTTCTACAGCTTTTCCACTGCTTCCTCAACCACAGAATATTATTTACTGCATGTGGAGTTTTTCAGACAAAGGGGACAAACTGAGATCTTATCTACCTCACATAAGCAATGGGAACAGAGTCCAGAATAGCTTCCCAGGAATTCTGGAGTCTTCTCTCTACCAAATCAGCACCAGGAAAATGTAAACACAAGGTACTTTTAGCTGCTGGGTAAACTTCTTTTAAGAAAGGCAGCTATATATTTATGTACCAGGAGACCTGTGGCTGAGAATGCACTTTACCATCATCAGCTCTGCTGTGGGAGTGAAGTTTTTTAGCAAAAGACATGACTCTTTTTAGTGGGGAATTCCATTCAAGTATTTCCTAAGTGTTTCTAATATTTTATATTAAAACCACACAATGCCACATCTCCCAATTTCACTGGGGTGATTTTCAGAACAAGACAAGTAATAAATGCTCTTTGAGAGCTTTTCCTGGAGACAGGCTCACAGACAAAATACTCATGTTAGAACAACAGTTTAAACGGAGAAAAATTATCTGGAATTTCACTTAGGACAGCCTAAGGAAGGCAAAGCAGGTATTGCAATCACCAGAGACAAAAGCCCTTTCTGGAGAGCTTGAAAAGACCTGGTACCACTGTCTGCAGTGCTACCAGTGAATTAGAGCTGGAAATCATGGGATACTCAATGAGCATAATTAATGTGAAGTAATAAAAAACCCTCCATAGCTAGAAAGTTGCAAGACAAACATTTGTACTGCTATTAAGTTCTCGTTATGTGTTTCAATGAGATTTAAAAAAAAATAAATCACTAGTTACAAAAAACAAAACTGAGGAAAACAAATGAACAGAACAGCTCCAGTGATGGCTCTTGGCCAGGATATAATTTTTTAAGTGGATGTAAAGACTTCAAAAAACCCTCTAGAATTTGAAAAAAATCAGATGAACCTAAATGGACCTAACTTTTCATGATTTATATTGACCCATATTTCAGTCAAATCTTCTGATTATACAGGTCCAGTGTGTGCCATCATTGCCCCACTGGTATGTTCCTCACAAGCCTTCCTCTTCCCACTCAAACATGATACTGCAATAAAAACCCTCTTCATATCTCCAGCAGCAGCAGCCAGATGCTGGTAACTCTAAACCACCTCCTTTTCCATACCAACGAGGCAGAATCTACCTTAGCCTTTCGATTCCTCTGAATGTCATTTCTCTTTTTAATTTCTAACTCGCTCCATGGGCACAGATTTGAAAATAAACAATTCCCCTCCTGCGGGTTTAAGCACCAGCACATGGAACTCACCTCTTTTTGTTAAAGACGTAGAGCATTATCAGCAATCCCCCAAGGATGAGCAGCAGAGCAATTGGGAGCACAATTACCAAGTGCAGGAAGTTTCCATAGTTTGCTGCTACAACCAACAAGAAAAACAATTGTATCAGGGTTTCTATAAAACCTCTGCTAACAAAGAAACATTCAAAACCCACTCAGTGTATTTCCATACAGGGAAGAAATCAAAGTTCTCATTTTCTTGTCTGATGTGGAAAAATGTACTTTGAAACCCTCCCTGACTGCAGATGAGTGAAACAAGAAAGCAGACACTGAAAGGCATTAATTTTGTACAGAACAGTGTCTGTCTGGGCTTTGTTTTCACAAGTTATGCTTAAAGGACTTGCATTCCTCAGTGAACAATATCCAGTTGTTCACTTGCACATTCACCTTTTTTCCCACCTTTTGTTCACCTTGCAGCTGCTTATATTCAGAATATACACGCACTGTTCTTTACTTCAAATTGTTCAAAGGTCAGCAACCAGAAAACCAAAAAGGGATAAAAGATGGAGTTGCAGTTTTCTGGGGATATATCTGCTCTACAACTAAACACAGAATGTCTTAAAGAGGGTCTCTGGGGTCATGTTCTTCCAAAATATTAATGACTCCCATTGTCAGGAGTCAGCATCAGCCTTTCATCAGGACACTTTTTTTACCAAATGTCACTCAGAACAGGTCAACCTGCCAGCCAAAAATCTACACAAATGATTTGTTTCTCCAATTATTTTGCAATTTTAAGCAGGTTTGCCTTGTTGCCCCAGGTTTTGTACATGAGCTCCACGTTGTTACAGCTACCATCACATTCCCAACATAGCTGCAACATCCCAGGAAGCCACAGCAAGGTGTTCTCCACACCCACACCTGGCTGCACCTCTCAATGACACCCAAGGAAAGGACCACACCTCACACACCCCTCCTTGCCAAAAAAAATGGACCAGAGAAGAGTTCCCAAAGAACCACCAGCAAGCAAGAGGAGTGTTCAGGGGCAAGAGGCTCAGATACCCAGTCACATGAACATCAGGAACTATCAAATAGACAACAAAACCCCAATTCGACACAGACTATAAACATTTGTCTTACATTTGGGCTGCACATAGAAAGAGATGGGCTCAGTCCAGGACCCATTCCCAGCTAAGGAAGTGGCCTGAACTCTGGCAGAATAGTTTCCAGGGTTCAGGTGAGTTAGTTTAGCTCCTCCAAGCTTCTTGTATTCCTGTCTGGAAACACATTCCCGCTTCTCCTAGAAGAAAAAAAGCAATTTACACATGTTATTACCTTCACATTCTGAAGAAAGCAATACAGCTGCAGGATAAGCTCATTTTTATAACTAAAAGCCCCACCTGATCAGTTTTACTTCAAACACCATAAGGAGATACATGGAATTTAAGAACTCAAAGCAAATGAAGGAAAGACACGCTGGCAGGTGTTGGGTGTCTGAAACATAATTTCTGTTTGTGCAGCACTGCATAGAAGCGTGTTAAGAAAGATCCTTTTTTGTGTATAAATTAGGAGTTATGAGCAGCGATGTCAAATCCTCACCTCGCCGTGCTGCCCATATTTGATTTCATACATCAGGATCAGCCCATTTGGATTTGCAGGCTCCAACCACTTCAGGTAGACGGTATTTTCCTCTTTTGCTTCCCATGATACCGTTCCTGGAATGTTATCTGCTCCCTCTGTAAAATATTTACAGGTGAAGTGAGAAGAACACCTATGACTGAAACAGGAACTTAGGCAAGAGTTGAGGAAAATGGGAAGGTTCATGACATTCTTCAGGTGCAGAAGCTCTGCAGCAAGAGCCATTCAAACCCAGGGAACAAACTCCATTGGCCAAGGGCCTGCTGGAGATTAGCTCAGTCTGAACTGCTGGCTCCCAGAAAATCAGTGCAGAGCATACAGCTCCACCAGGCATGGGCTCTGTGTGCCAAAAAAACCTTGTTATCAGCACCTGATTCTTCCTTCCCAACACCAAAACGGTGCAGGGAGCTATTCCCACCAAATGGCTGCCAACAGCTGTGAGCACACAGCATCTGCCCCACTGACAGCCTTTTCTAAAACAGACATAGGAAACAGTCATCCCCATTTAAAACAAGAGTCTCAGCAGCAACTCAGGAACTGCTTTATCCTTATTTAGTTCCTAATAATTTTATGTGACTCATTCAAAACTTAACAGGAACGTGAAGAGCGTTTCAGTCTGGACAGAAAAAATACCACCTTCTCAAAGATAACAGAAGAAAACAGGATTGTTTAGCCTTCAATTTTCAGAGGCATATGTTAAAAATCTGAGAATACTGCTTTTCTTTTCCCTGATCTCACAGATTTCCTTATTTCCTTGAAACAAGCGACACTTTTTGCTTTTTTTTTTACAGACACAGCTGGATCTGGATTATGATAGCCTTTCCTTTCAGAAACAAAACAAAATTGCTACCATTCTGCATCCAATATCCCCAGACATCTGCTGGAGTCAGAAGCTCATTGCTGGATGCATATGAGCTTACACTAAAATCATCTCTATTCTTCTCAGAAGTACAATCTGCGAAAGTCCCAAAGACGAGCACAGCATTCAATGCTTCCTATTTGAAGTAGTCTAGAGGCCAGGGATTGGGCACAAAGAAACACAGTATTCCTCCTGTTCCCAGGCTGGACAAATGCATGGTCGTTCTGTGACAGAAGAAACATTTGGCAAACATTCCCACCAGCAAAACTCCAACATCTGCAAACAGTTCCGAGTGAACACGGCAAAACCAAACATTAGCAGAGAAACGTTGCCGTGGCTCTATTCAGCACACAGGGAGCTGAGGAACAAAACCTTTCAGCCCACCATGTCTGGGGGGTCTCACTTCTATCGCTGGGAAACGGAGTCTCTCCTAATTATCCTGGCAGTCAACTTCTCCCTTTCTCCAGCTCCCAGCACAAACACATCATTCAGTACACACCAGTTAAGGACAAGAAACAAAAAATCTGTGTAGCTCCAATTTATGATAATGCATGGAATTTTTTTTTACTAAACCCCAGTGAAATTCTAACTGGTTTGGGAGAGCTTGCCCCCCTGAGCTTGATCTCTGCCCGGCCAAGGCAGAGCTGGCCCCACGTGAGCATACCTGAGGGCATCGTTCTGGCAAACACGAAGTTGGACGCGCTGCAGCCCAGCGTGTCGGCCTCGTGGTTGCAGCTGTGAATATCGATGCGGTAAAGAGTGAAAGGCTGGAGATGGGAGATCACGGTTCTCTCCTTGCCATCCACCTTGGTCTCAAAGAAGGGGTATTCCACCTCGCTCTCCTCGGCGTCAGAGGCGTTGGTGAAGTGGTCGCTCCCGGTCGCGTTCCTGCTCCGAGTGGCCAAGGTGGCGTTGGCGATTCGGAACACGTCCCTCCGCTTACGGTCGGGCCTGAGGGGCAGACACAGGGAGAGAAAAGGGCCCTTTAGAGAAAACCCACTTCTCCAGCTTCAGGAAAGCTGTGCCAAACACACCAGTGAAACAGGCAACAGCTAATAAAAAAGCTAAATATAAAGGGAACCGCAAAACAAGAGGAAAACTTTCACTCAATCTGAACCTGCACATCTCATTTCTATCTCTTTTGGTCAGGAACCAAGCAAAACTCTGAAGCTCACACTGAGCCCCAATTTGAATGAGCAAACTTCTGACCTCACACAATAAACCAACCAGCAATGAACAGCTTCACCGTTACTCAACGAGCATCCTGGATTTGTGTTTCATGACAGTAATGTTGACGCTTAAAATGGAAATCAGATGCTAAAGGTTGAAAAGGTTAGGGGGGGAGAAATTGTTTTGAAATTTGCTGGATTAGCAAAGGAAGCTGAGCCTACTGAGAGTTGGCTTTGCAGTTGTGATGAAATTAGAATGTATTGCACTGAGAGGAGAAACCTTGGAAGGCAGCTGAAGGCCGTGAAGGTTCACCACCACTCGGGTGGTCATCTGTGTATCTCTGCTGCTCTCACCCAAACAAAAGCTCTGCAAAGGAACAATCCCCGTATGTAAGAAAACTCAGCACTAATATTGTGTAGAGGCAAAAGTTCAGTGAGCAGCTTTGCCTTACAGGCATCTGGGTGAAATTTAAGCAGAGTTAAGAAGTTGAGGGTTTTACAGCCACACCATTGCTTTCTCAAGCCCGGAGAACTGTAGAGGATTGCCCCAGGTGACAGGACAAGGATCAGGACACTCTTAGAACCACATGGCTCAGGTAACCAACACCCTATGGCCATACACTGGACCTGTCCCTTGGTCCTGCCCCAGATCTGAGGCTGTTCTGCACAGGAGCACCAACAGCACAGGGCAGTCTGGCTTTACTGCTCCTGCTCCTTTGTCTCCAAGGGCTGCAGGAATGCTCACGCCTGGAAAGCAACGCCCCAGGGGAGGTAAAGGACAAACTAAGAAGAGTCACACTACAAAAGCAATTTGGGCTTGAACCCTATCCCTGAAATCACTTCACCAGTGCCCATGGAACACCTGGCCAGTGCAACAGGTACCAAGGGCATGAGGTCCAACAGCTCCACCAGAGAGCAAGTTACAAACCAGGCAAATGAAGCCTCCCTCGAGCACACAACAGGAGGAAAGATGACTCAACAGGAGAACTTAATTCACTGTCAAATATATCATCTGAGTACACGCAGCAACAAAGCAGCATGCTGCGGAGAGAGCCAAGAACAGGCTCACTTCGTTTTGAAACCTTCTGGCAGAGGCTGGATGAATTTTTTTCTTTAGGAGTTCACTACAAAAATTTCCAAAATCCCTTTCCTACGTCGTGAATGGTCGTTTTGACACTCTAACCACCATGTAAACCACGTCACAGAAATAAACACAGACAAGAAAGAATTTCCTAAGTTAGCAACAGATTGTTTAAAGCAACGCACAAGTGAGTGTCTTGTCAGTTAAGGCAATTTCATAGGATATAAGCATTTGTGCTCGTCTACATGGGTATCCATGGAAGTTACTAGACCTATTCACCTGCTTACAATGTGTATTGATTTACTGCTTTAGCTCAGTGGAAACAACAAACTTCTCATCAGTAAAAAGGTGGATGCCTAGCCCTGAACCGATGAACATTTGTGCAGATTCTGTGGTTAAAGCAGTGAAAATAAAAAGTTCATTTTCAATCAACCACAAAAGCATGTGCCAATGCAAGAACCCAAAAGGCCTGACTTTATCACTGCTTTTATGGGATGCATGGATCTTCCACTCTTTGGTGGTATCTGGGGGTGGAGGGGAGCAGAGCCCTACCTTGTCTTTGGAGAAGAAGATAAAGAACACAAAATTTGTTGGTGGAAACTACAGTCTGTGTCAGGAAGAGGAAAGAGCTGCAGGATAACCACAAGGCAAATGTAATTAAAACACTGTGAGATTTGACATCAGTGCTTTTTAGTCAAGCAGCTTCCTGCATTCATGAAATGCAGACATAAAGGCAAAAAAACAGCATCCAAGGAAGTAAGGAAAAGTCTAGAGATAAAAACTTGAAAAATCATTTATTCCATTAAGGGAGAGGAAGGAAAAGAAATGCAAGGGAAAAAGTAAAAATGACATTATAAAAAATTAAATCAAATCAAAAGGATTAAAAAAACTTGGGCTATTTAACAGCAAAGCTCACTCTTTTTCTACTACATGGCAATTTTAATGTTACTGCTCAGACTACACACAAAGCCTGTCCCATCCTGCTCATTAGAGAAACAAAAACCTTGAAGAAGGAACTCATTCTCCTCTAGTAGTGAGTGTCTCTTCAAGACAAGAGTCCTGTTTGAAATTCACCATGGCACTAATACACATGGGGTCATCCAGAAGTTGCACAAGAGATTAGATCAACAGACTTCTTAATCTTAAAACCCAGTCAAATACTTTCATGCTGTATTACATGCTGCAACTCTTTCATAATAACCTGGAGACAGGTAGAACACTGGAAACAAATACTACTATTGAGGCTTGCATTAACACATTAATTAACTTCTCCCTTGGGAAAGAGAGAAAAAAACCTGACATCAAGTAACAAGCTGCTTAGATTTGTCCCATGGAGATGTTTCACCAGCTCATAAACTTTAATTTCCTTGACACACGGTCTCTTAAAAGTTGCTTGGCTATTCAGCTATTGCTGAGCATTGTCCCTTATCTGCCCCTGCTGTTACAAAACACCCTAATGGCAGTAATTTAAGAGAAAAGGACAAGCTTTCAGGAAATTCTCTGTGAACCGATCAGTTTATTTGTTACCGAGTTCAAGGTTCTATGAGTTTTCTTGGAGGGGGGCAGGACTGCAAGAAAATTTGGGAGAAGACAACACATTTTGAATGACAAACGTTTGGGGAAATAGGAAAATCTCCTCTACAACAGACTTTCAAGTAGTTTAGACTTGACACACAGCTTTCAAAACTCCTCGCTGTGCAATTTCATGAAGTC
>VYZR01086343.1:16785-50269 GCA_013400675.1 Oxylabes madagascariensis
GGATTAAAAAAACTTGGGCTATTTAACAGCAAAGCTCACTCTTTTTCTACTACATGGCAATTTTAATGTTACTGCTCAGACTACACACAAAGCCTGTCCCATCCTGCTCATTAGAGAAACAAAAACCTTGAAGAAGGAACTCATTCTCCTCTAGTAGTGAGTGTCTCTTCAAGACAAGAGTCCTGTTTGAAATTCACCATGGCACTAATACACATGGGGTCATCCAGAAGTTGCACAAGAGATTAGATCAACAGACTTCTTAATCTTAAAACCCAGTCAAATACTTTCATGCTGTATTACATGCTGCAACTCTTTCATAATAACCTGGAGACAGGTAGAACACTGGAAACAAATACTACTATTGAGGCTTGCATTAACACATTAATTAACTTCTCCCTTGGGAAAGAGAGAAAAAAACCTGACATCAAGTAACAAGCTGCTTAGATTTGTCCCATGGAGATGTTTCACCAGCTCATAAACTTTAATTTCCTTGACACACGGTCTCTTAAAAGTTGCTTGGCTATTCAGCTATTGCTGAGCATTGTCCCTTATCTGCCCCTGCTGTTACAAAACACCCTAATGGCAGTAATTTAAGAGAAAAGGACAAGCTTTCAGGAAATTCTCTGTGAACCGATCAGTTTATTTGTTACCGAGTTCAAGGTTCTATGAGTTTTCTTGGAGGGGGGCAGGACTGCAAGAAAATTTGGGAGAAGACAACACATTTTGAATGACAAACGTTTGGGGAAATAGGAAAATCTCCTCTACAACAGACTTTCAAGTAGTTTAGACTTGACACACAGCTTTCAAAACTCCTCGCTGTGCAATTTCATGAAGTCCAAAATCAGATCTTGCAATTTGCCAAGGCTCAGGATTGACATTGTGATCAGACATGGAGGCTGTAACTTCCCTGTACCTGATCTTGGCTGCTGCTTCTCATCATCACTGGGGAAACACTGCACAAATGCTCAGTGTGACCCAAACACAGCTCAGGTAAGATACTTCACAGCTCCCAAGAGAGGCAGTATTTAGTTCCTCATTTTTTGGATAAAGCTTAGAAGCATTGCGAATATCGAAGTCTCAACCCCAACAAGTCAATCCAACACATCCTTGAATAAAGGTCCAAAAAATCACAGTGGAGAATGATATGAACCAGCATCAATGAGCAGCAATGCCACACTTTAGTGTTCTCAAACCCAGGATCTGACCATGGGCTTCCCCTGCCAGGAGGGAGAATGAGAGACAAGGTGCACCACTGAGATCTAACAATGTATTAAACACTGCAACACAACAGCTGTACCCTGTGTGCCCTGCCCCAGCATCCAATCATCCAAAGTAAAAACAGCTTACCTGAAAGATAAATTGGAAACTCAAGGATCAAAACCACCAATTAATTCAGTAGGATCTACTCTGTGTTGCAGCACAGAATCATTACAATTCCACTTAACATGTAAGCAGGTGTTTATCGTGGGAGAGTGGAAATATTTAATATTTCCCTGCAGCGCTGACCCAGGAAACATGCAAGCCTTTTGCAATTAGTGCAGTGAGAAAAGAAAACCAGTTTCAATTCTGTGAGGTGACACTGCCCTTAATTTCAAAGATAAATCTTCAGATTAGGAGCACAAGCACTTAAATGGTTATTTAGAGAAAAATCACATCTGAAACCCTTTGTCTCCCTCATGTTGCTCATCTCTGAAACCCTTACAGACAACAAGCTCCTTAAGTGACTCTTGAGTCTGAAAAGAAACCATCACTGAAATCCTTGATCAATACAGGTAAGAACCCTTACTATGGGCTAGAATTGAAAGAAAGAAATGAAAATTGGCAAACAAGAGAAACTGCAAGGTAAGGCTGTGGATTGTCTCACATGAGAGGAAAGGTAATGTTTAGTGCTTCATGTGTTTCTGTGCACTTTCATGTCCAGGAAACCTCAGTTCTAGGAAATATTAAAAGATGAAATTATCAGCCCTTCTTCCAAAAAAGCGTCCAAAATCCATTACCTGGGGACAAAGATGGAGTTATGAAGGAAGTTCTCAAACACTTTCCGGTACTCTGCCTCCTCCTTCTCTGCTTGCTTTTCTGCCTCTGTCTTGGGACAAGCACAACAAGGTCCTTTTTCTCCCCCACAGCCCTCTGGCTTGGTGGGCTCAGTGGCTTCTTCTGTATCAATGGTCCCATCAGCATATCTTCGAATTGGGACTTTATCTTGAAAGAAAAGAACAGAGCAGGTTTCCTTCTGTCCAGACCATGGATACAGCAACAATCCATATTTACCCAATCCCTCTACTTATTTAGCTCTTGCCCTGGCAGTGAAGAACCCTGGCAGGCAGAGTCCCAGGCATTTCAACACAAGAGCATTCAGCTCTCCTACCTTTGGAGCAGTAATTGTGTCTGTACAGGTAACTGTCCTGAGGCTGCTGCTGCCAGCGCACGATGTAGTAGGAGAGGTTCCCATTGGGAAGAGAGGGAGGATTCCATTTCACAATCAGCTGGGATGAGGAGTTGGATGCTGAAATAACATCCAGGGGAATGGATGGCACTAGAGAAGGAAAAAAGAAAGGAAGAAGGTATTTAAATCTAGAGCACTCTACAACGTCTTTCCATACAAGCTTTTGAGTGAATCCCAATGCATTTCTATACTGCAAGAAAAAACACCACCTTACTCCAAAGAAAGGATTTTCTACTTATGCCAACAGTTAAGGTTTCAACTGCAACCAAGTCTGAACCCAAAGTTGTACTTAAATTAATTTTTAAATGGAACCAAGTCTGAAATTTCAACTCCAAGAAGCTCCCATAGTTCCTAATGAAAGTCATATCTGAAAAAAGTTTTAATTCAAATTTTAATACTACTTTCACAATTAGTGAAACTGCTAGCACTATGCACATCATCTGCACATAAATTTTATTTCTGTATCAACAACAGAACTTGCACAACAATGCACTAATCACACCTGCAGCACTATCAACCTCTCACCCCAGAGCCCAGCATCTCACCTGCAGCGTTGGTTCGAATATATATAATTTCACTTTTTGCTCCATGAATATGATGATTTTCCATCATTGTGAGGGTAACAGCCTTGACATAAATGGCATATTGAGTCCAAGGTTTCAACCCCTGCAGCAGAATTCCAGGATTGTTCTCTTTGTTTGGTGGCAGGTCAACATCAACCATGTTCCAGCTATTGGAGCCACACGCATCTTGCCCATCATACTCTGTCACATTTTTGAATGGTCTGAAATATTCAAAGAAAAAAGTAGCACAAATATTTATTTTCTCCCAAAGATTGTCATATACGTAGGAGAGTGCCTCACTTCAAAGTTGCTCAATAAAACAAATAAAGCTTANATATAGTTCTACTTTTCAGAAGTTGCAACACTGGTGCAAGAGCATACAAACTCTTGTTATTAATATCTGTACACTTGCCAGCACTGGCTTCATTGTAGAACATCACAGTGATCTTTTTCAAGTGATGCTGGACACGAACCATTTGTGCTTCCATGTCTCTCATCTTTGCTCCATGTATCATTACCAGCATTTCACACCTCCCTTTCAGACCTCCAGACTGCTTGGAGAGTTATTTTTGTACTCATTTTTGTTTTTATTATTTTAAATCAGAGCCATTACAAGGATATGCAAAGGCAGAGGCATCTCCCAAGTAATTTGGATTTCTCCAGTAACTGCCCCACATCTTCATTTTCAAGAGGTACTAATGCAGGAAATGACCAAAGCTGGATAGTCTAAATAACCCCAAACCCTGAGCAGACAAGTCATCCACGTGGCAGGGCAAACTCCTGACCTGGGTTGCTCTCTAGTCAGTACTTTGACTAGAAAAAGAAAATATCTCAGAAAACATGATGACTTGGTAGGAGCTCCAAATCAGAGCCCTAAGAAGAGCCAAGCCATCCACCTTTCTCTTTTTTCAAAATTGAAACTTCCTGATGAATTTGCAATCTGTTTGTAGGACTCATTGAAACCAATCCTCTTTTAAAAGGAGGCTTGTGCTCCATCAAGAAAAGAATCAGAACAAAAGCAGGACTTGAGGATGAAATACAGAAACTGGATGAGCCACCCCACAGGAGGAACAGAACCGTCTGCTCTCCCTTGGACTGCCCTGGTTAATCTCTGACGACATCAACTTACGCTTCTTTGTAGTAAACAGTGAAGCTAATGAGGTCTCTGTAATCTGGAGGGCGATACCGCTCCCATGTCAGTTTAATCCGATTCTTGAGCGTCGTGTTGGAAACAAAATGCAAAATTTTGCTTTCACCTGCAATACAAAAGGACAGGACATGCCAGAGAGTTGGCATCACATCACCCTGCCAGTGTTTTTTGTTTCTCAGGTATCAGTTTTAGCTAATGAGTCTTTCCAGTAGCACCTACAACACCACAGGATACCAACATCCTTTGTCTCCTACTATATGAGTGCTTAAGGGTAAGCAGCGACCTTGGCAATCAGTTTAAAACATGCTTGAGCCGCTTGTTATTAATTTTTTTGAAGCGGATTTTCTTTCAATGCATCATCAGAAAGCTCTTGAGAACTACTCCAGACTCTCCCTGAGCGAGCAGTGGAAGCGCTGTGTATCCACAGGACTGGTTTGGAAGCACTGAATTCATCATCGGCTCCCAAGCACGCGCGGAGCAGTCACCGCCCTCTGTGTGCTCACTCCGCAGGACAACTTTTGACAACTACCATTTGTTTTCCCGGAGACTGAACAACATGGAAAAGACAAAGGAGTTTACATTCCTATTCATCAGAGGCTGGACCAAGAACTCCAAAACCCAGTTCATATACGGCACAACCATTTGATGGCAGCAGCTTCCAGCTACTCTTCTGAACAGACCTGGATGGGAGCCCACAGCTTTGAAATGAATGGCTTCCCACTACCAACTCACTGAGCTTTCCAACCCAAAACAAAATAGCATTTTAAAAACTTAATTCTTGGATGAAGAAATTGTGTTCTGTCCACTGTGAGCTAGTTTCTAATGTTCCATAGAAGCTCTGAAAATAAAGAGGTTTTCACCCTCGTGTACACTGGCACTGTTGGTGCTATCTTTGCAAAGGCAGTTGAGCTTTTGTTGATTCTTCGGCCCTTCTCAGAGTCAGAAAGCTTTCTGTACTGGTTTCTTAAAAAAGCAAGCAGCGGCTGGCACTGGCCTCAGTGGTAGTAAGGCCTGGCTGTGTGTCTGTAACTCCTCCAGGACTGCAAGGCTTTGCTCTATTGAATGTGCAAAGAATGGAGGGTGCTTACAACAAGGATCTGGGCCATCTGCATGTCTGCATCGCGCCTAAAGAGAGATTCAGCAGACTACGTGTCCTAGTTTTTTAAGCACCATCCACAACAAGGGGACTTGACTTATACACAAGATCCATTTTAGTTTACTCAGCTCCAAAAACACCACAAACCGACCAAGGGAAAAACGCACTGTCAGTTTTAAGGGTTTGAGGTGAAACTTGTAGGCATTCTTAATTCCTAGAAGAGAGATTGCTTTTAAATGTGCTGTTACACCTGGAGACCTGATGTGCAGACCACCAAAGCCAAGAGAGGACTTTCCAATAACTCTGACCTTTGCAGAATCCAAAATTAAATGCAGATACACTCAGGCTTAGGAACACTGCACAACACTAAAAAGTGTTCTCAGTTCAAAAGCAAGTAATTTGAAAATGAAGCAGAGCAAACTAAGTTTGAAACAAGCATTTCTAGCAATCAGGTACAGTATTTGGCAGGAGCTTAAATGAAGCTGAATGTAACAGAAACAGGTAGTTCTGGTGTCTATGGAATTGTTATTCAGCAGGTTCCTTAGTATCAAGAAAGAATAAGTATCAGAGAGAGGAAAACACCTATAATGATGCAAAATTACAAAGGAGACTGAGAAATTGCTCCTTGTTGGATACACCAAACTACTGGATTTCATTTCTCATTTCCCAGGTATGCTCCTATTGTTATCTGCTGCTGCTGTCACAAAATGGAGATTTGGGAAGAAGTCATCTTCTACAAGTGGTTTTTAAAGATGAGATAAGGACTGTGTAACCCCATCATTTTCCACTCATGCAAAGGTACCTTCACAGCTACAGTTTAAAGCCTGAACAAGCAGAAGGGCTGAAAGCCTCCTGCAAATCCTAAACTCGAAATATTGCAATGGTCAGCAACATGTCAGAGTGTTGGGTTTGCTCTTGTGACACCCTCCTGTACAGTTGGCATTGAGATTTTTTTGTTTGTTTACTTACAAGAGGCTCTCTCCCCATTGTTCCTTGGATTTATATCTCCTTTGCTCTGTCGTCCCTTGGTTCCCGAAACTTCCTCCATACGGTAAATCTCAGAAACACACAGTTTAGGATTGAAAGCAAAGTACATTTTCCCCTCACTGATTGTCAAGTTATGATGGTTCCAGTCCCACAGCTGCTGAAGATTGTGGTTGTCAAGCACGTAGAAGGAATAATTCCTAGAAGAAGTTTTTGAAGAGAAAATACTCATTTTAATTCACAGCCCATTCCAATGAAGAATACCTTAATATAAGAAAACTTTGAAACACTGTGTTTGTTCCCTCTTACTTTAAACTGATGTTCAGCAAAGGGCTTTCTTCTCTCCCATGAAGCAAGTTAACCCTGAATGTTTAGGAGGCAGGGAAATGAGTGTGACACAGGACTCCAAAGGTGACACCACACCATCTAAACCCCACTCCAACATGTATTTTAAGAGATGTGTAGGAGCTGCTATAAGGACCACAATGTCTTCTGAACAGCAGGTTCACTGCTGGATTTTCCATTTGGTGGCAAATGGGAAGCAGTAACCTTAAGATACTTTATGGAAGGAAAAGCCTTCTGGAGTTCTGACAATAAAACACAGTTGTTAACACAGCTCTTGCTTATGTTTACAAAAGCAGCCCTAAGAGTTTGCATAGTAAGGTTTCCTTGCCTCTCTGTTCTACCTCTTGGCCCAGTAAAGATTTCCTACATTGTGCCAAGTACAGTTGCACCTGTACATCGAAATCCAACAGCAAACAGTTGTACTGACTGCACAGGATCCACACTTCAGAGCACAGAACTAAACACAGGCAGCTGTGCTGAGCCCACTCCCTAAGCCCAGCCCCGGAATAACATGCACATCCTTTATTTCCACAGGTACTCTATACAAAGTTGTATGCAAAAGTCCTATTAAATATTATGAAAGCCCTATTAAATATTATGAAGGAATTCCTGGTACTACTCAATTGGGCTGACTTGTGGAAAAAACCACACGTGCAACAGAAGCAAGATTGTAGGCCCTACATCAGCTGCCAAGACAACACCTGCAAGGACACTGATGATTTGGGATAATGGGGACAGCAATGCACCACTGGGAAATGAGATCAAGCTCTGATCTCGCCTAAATCAAGCTAACCCACCATGGCAGCATTTATTCCACTCTGGTGGGAAGTTGCCCCATCATTAACTACAGCAGCACAAAATCCACTAGTAACACAATGAAGCTCATCTTAACACTGCTAAGCCCTTGTCAACAGAGCTACACTGGGCTTTCAACAAACCCTTCTGACTACAGGGTTTCTGCAGGGAAATGTGGCAAACAAAGCACAGGGCTCACAAAAAGCTGCCACATTATTAATTCATGGTTTTCCATCAATTATTCCATCTAAAATTTAGTATTAATTCCTCCCTCACCCAAACTGAAACAAAAGCCATGCATTCTGGCTCCAATCTGCATGGATTGGCCATTTCTTGGAATACAGAGCGTATTTTCAGAATAATGTGAAAGACAGGTTGTTTCCCCTATTTCCACCTGTCCCCTAATCACCCAGGACTGATTTCTAATGAAGTTGATATACGTGGTACACCACCTCACACAGATGCTGAGATGAATGTGCTCATGAGCAGAGACATGTATGTGCTTTAAATGCATTCTGCCAAGAGAGAACAAGGATGTTGAACCGCCTGTGGGATTTCACAGACATCACCAAATCTTGTGTCGATTTGAAAGTACTGCACCTTACTAAAGTTCAGTGTTCTCTTGTCTTGTTTGAAAAGCTGAACTTAGGAGCTTCTGAAGCCTCCACACAAACCCAGCCTCACACCTCAGTGTACAAACTCCCCAACTCACTTTTTAAAGCTTCACTCACACATAGGCAGCCGAGAAACGCCCCCAAAAATCAGGACCGAGCTGAGGAGCATCCCCATGGGAGCCTGCACTGCAACCAGGTGTCACCACAGGTCTGGAGGGTGTCATTCATTCCCCTCCCACCCTCAGCACAGGGTGCCTGCTCTGCTGGAATGCTGTGGTCAGATCAGGCCCTGCTGCCCTCCTGGAGACTGTCTGAATCCACCACACCCTGACAATAATGATCCCAGGAAAACAAGCCGTAAATTCCTCAGTGAGGAGCCACACAACAGCTAGAGATGCTGTTCACACCTTCCAACAGGCCTGACAGCTGATGCCTCTGCCTCAAAATGGTGTAGAAAACAGGGAGGAGGTTGTTTTGATTTTATAGGCTGTCCCTCAGTTTGCTGCAGAGGTTGAAACACATCAGAGCAGGTCAGTGCCACAACTGAAACTCCTCCTCAGTCACCATCTCCTCGCTTGCTCCTGAAGGGCACAAACTGCTCATTTTTCAGTACCCGACCTAGGATGCTCTGGGATGTGCTGCCTACACACCATCCATGCACACAGCAGTGAACACACAGACCCCAGCAGAGGATGGAGGGGCCTGGCAGAGTCAGCACCAGATGAGGGAACAAAAATCCTGCAACAGACACAGAGACCCTTCTGGCAGCACATCTCCATCTCAGTTTCCCTGTCTGCAAGGAGAAATTATTTTCTTGCTGTGGGAGCACGTTCACTACAGACATGGTTTTCAAAAGAGGCAATGAGAACTCTAAAGACAAAGTAGATTCCCTCTAAACTTTCCATTTTCCATGATAACCAAGGCAAGCAACAGCAACTGAATAAGGAACAAAGAACATCTGAAGTGCTGTTTTGTCAGTCCAGTTCAATAAATAAAAGGACAGTGGTTGTGGGGTCAGTCGTGTAATGAACAACAATCATAATGGGCCTTAAGTCACCCTCTCTCTCACCCCTCAAGGCACTGCTGGCACAAACAGCTCTTGTTCCAGCAGCTTTCCAGGTTAAGATCCCACTCCATGTTGTTCACAGTTCTGCCTAAGTAATTGTTCAGGCTCAGTCCTTCCTTGTCAGGTGTCTACCTCCACCCAAGTATTTTTGGACATGTTATTTAGACTGTGGTAATGCCTAAATTATGCCAGCTGTTTTCCAGGCAAAGAGACTGCCCCTGTGTATGTAACTGCAGTCATTTCCTAACATAGGGGACTTTTAGCACAAGCAGCTCTTTGCTATAGCTCTGTTTTACCTCCCCACTCAGCCCTATTTTCTTCTTCAAAGCTGCACCTATTTACTTCTCTATTTGAAAATCTGACTGATAAACCTCCTGTTTCCCTTGGTTCAGCTCTGTTTGCTGACAGACAAGGTATAATGACTACCTGAGCACAAAGATAAACTCAGATTCAAAGAGTTTGAGGGAGAGAGGGGAGAGAAGCCAAGACAAATCGGTAACTGGAGTGTCTGTGAGGGCACAGAGCAGCCGAGCGAGCCCGAGCTCGGCACTGACAATCCCATGGGATTTGCAGTTGGAAACAAACTTCTCCACAGTGTCAGTGCTCTTCCTGAGCGTGCTCTGCGAGGGCAGCAGGAAGAGCTGCCCTTGCACTCACTGTCAGATGCTGGAATTTTAGGAATTTAAAGCTGACCAANGATAAACTCAGATTCAAAGAGTTTGAGGGAGAGAGGGGAGAGAAGCCAAGACAAATCGGTAACTGGAGTGTCTGTGAGGGCACAGAGCAGCCGAGCGAGCCCGAGCTCGGCACTGACAATCCCATGGGATTTGCAGTTGGAAACAAACTTCTCCACAGTGTCAGTGCTCTTCCTGAGCGTGCTCTGCGAGGACAGTAGGAAGAGCTGCCCTTGCACTCACTGTCAGATGCTGGAATTTTAGGAATTTAAAGCTGACCAAAGACTAGCCTGAGAGAAAAAGGGAGGCTGTGAAGAATCCCTGGTGCTTTATCTTTATACAGTCAGGGCAGATGTCAGACATAAGCAACCCTTCCAATGACCCTCACACTACCTTTTCTTCTACAATTTACCCCAATTCGTCATTTAATAGTTCTGTCATTATGGAGGGGACTGATTTCTTCCACAGAACACTGGTTTAAACTTGGGATGGCTACTTGATTTGGGATGAGAAAGAGCAAGACAGTTTGCTGAAGGACCCTCACCACTCCTCAGCATCACACACTCTGCAGGGATAAAAACTTTTGCCCTGACAAACTTTTACCATCATAGGAAAACAGGAGTTATGTACAGCAGTAAGTATCACATGGTGAGTAATTATAGAAGCAATATAATCCACAGCAAACATTTCAAGGGATCAACGTTTCCTGACCAGTCTTTTGCATGCTCAGTAGATAATCCATGCAATGCTAACATTTCAGGGTGTTGCAAATAATTGCAACTTGCACTGTGTTTCACTTCCAGTTGCACTCCCTGGCCGGTAAAATTCGTATTTCCTTTCAGCTGACTTCTCCATAAAACTCTTCTAAAACCCAGCAGTAAAGAACTACAAAGAAATCCAGTTGTTTCTGAAGACGCTCTTTTCTCAAAAAGAGCAAAAAGAACAAACAAAACCACTTTATTGATGTAAAGAATCTACCTAGAAAAATCTAAAGTGAAAAGCAACAGCAAAGGTACCATAAAATACTTGTAATATACTCAATTTAACATGCTGATTTGGACAGTAATGCAAATGAGCAATGCTGTGCAGAGGTGTTCATGAGGAGAAAAAACACTGCATATTAGTGGAATAGGAGAGCCTATAAATGAAAGTGAATGGTTTTTAGGAGGCTTATTCTCCACAGCTTTCTTTTAAAGTGAAATTGCATGCACAAATACCTGAACACTTACCCATCCACCTGTTCCTCTCCCAGAATGTACCGCAGGTTCTTCAGGAAAGACAGGGAGACCAATGCATGGGAATGACGAATCTTCACATACCCCGTTACTGTCTCAATCAGACCCATAAAATTCTCCAGTTCTGAGGCAATGTTATCTACAGTGAGAAAAAGATAATCATTATCGTTACAGAATTCACAGCTTTGACTAATATTCTGGTTCATGCAATATTAGCTCAGTAAAAGAAAATGTTTGTACTTGTTGCTTTTGAAAATGAGAGACACTGGTTTTCCTCCCCCAGAACAGTTGCCTGTGCAGCCAGATGGTTGAAGGGCAAAATAAAGCCACAGAGTAACACTGGGAAACAAGTCTTGCCTGGTTTTTCCATGGCCATTGCCCTCTGAAGCCAGCACCAAATGGGGAGCCAGCATTCTGGCAGGGATGAAAAGACCCTTGTGTAAATGTACACACCAGGAGATGGAATTGCTCTTTGGGTACAGAGCAAAGCTCAGGCAGAAAGCTCCACTGGAAAACACAGAATGAGACTGAAGATGGAGAGGAGAGGGTATGTTCCTGGTCTGCTCTGGGCCACAGAGTATTGCTTTCCATGATCTGAAAAGCAACAAATCTGAACCAGTTGATAAAACAGCAAAGATAAAACCATTAGGAAGTCCTCTTGCCATGGAGCATGTTCCAGACAACTCATTGAAGCTGACTTTCTATTAGGAATTATTAAAATGACTGCAGAGGAAGCTCCACTCTTCAGAACTGCCTCCTCTCTATGAACTGCCCCTGCCCAGGGCTGCAACTCCCCATCCTTCACAAGCTCAAGCTTTGCTGTCCTTATCTCCACCAACCCCCCTGGCCCAACGCCATTGCCTGGTGTCACCACCTTGCCAAGTTACACCGCAGTTCCAAGGAGAAGTTTTTAAGGACTTGGGAGAAGCTGCTTTGGGGTGTGTTTGCTGCCATAAACACACCAAACTCCTAAGAGATGGCTGGGAAAACCAATAACCAAATACCAATGGTTGGTTCCCATACCAAATAATCAGATGCTCTTTGGCACTCTAAAATAATGCTTAAATTAAAAAAAACACACTCCCACACGCTTACCCCAGATAGCTGGAACATCTCCCATAAGGGAAGACTGTACCTGTAGCAGTGGGACCACAAATTAAAAAAAATCCACATGCTTCTGTAACTAAACCCTGGAACTTTCATTCAGCAAGAGGTAGGGAATCAAACAGATCCCAATCCTTCAGCCTTGCTCATGAAACCAAAAGGGACGTTCCATAGGGACATACAAGTCCAATAAAAACTAACAGCAATTTTTACTCTGCTTTTAAGAGCTCATCAACTGTCAACACCTCCCTGGCTGATGAATCACTGCTCTGACAAATTTAATCCAGCGCTTGTTCAAGACATGTGACAGAGGTGGCCAGCTCACTAACGCTGACCATCCAGCAGCACAGTGTTAGGCTTTATAAGAGCTCTCAGCACTCTGGATTCCATGTTCTAGCAAAACACCACACCTTGCCTTAAAAAGTGAGGATCTGCAGTCTTACAGCGCCATGTGACGAGTTATTTACCTACCCAGATGCAATGATTTTCAACTTTTCCACCTTTTTGGGCCTTTATTACTCCTTTGAGACCACTGCTTGTCTAACTGCCTAATCCCGGTTCCTTGTCCTGCCAAAAACCTAACAAAAACACCAGCTTTCCCTGGGAGCTGAATACCTATTCCACCCGCGTGGGGCAGGACGGTGCTGCAGTGGGCCAAATCAAACAGGAGCACTGCTCTGGGCCTGGAAAGCAAACAGCTTGCTGAGTTTTAAATGTTCTTATCATTACGCTGACGACAGAAGGAAAAACGTGAAAAGCAGCCTTATCAGGGGTTCAGAGGGAGAGGGCGATCACTTACTTCCTCGCCGGATGTTGATCAGCAGATTTCCCTTGAGAATTGTGCATCCCTGCAACATTTGTGCTGACGTGACTGAGTCAATGGTCTTCGTTTTCCCATCCTCACAAATTTTGGGGCAAGGCCCCTCACAAGGGCTGCAGAACATGCTGTGAGGAAAGAGGGGGATATTGAAAACAAGCAGTGATGTGCAACTCTGAGTCTACAGACTGCTTTGAGCTTAATTTTGGAAGGTATTTCCCTCTAAAGCTTAGGCAAATCCTCCAGGCCAGAATGAAATCTGCCATGCTTGTTCAGGATACACTTGCCTGCAGCACTCCAGAGCAGCTGCAGCGTTGTACCTCCTACAGTGACTGAATGGACCCACACCCACGGTCTGCCAGCTTCTGGAAGGCTCTGTGGTCCTTCCAAAGTCAAAGGCACTTCAGGTAAAACCCAGGCCCTTGCAATTGTGCATTTACTCTGAATTGTTCCCAGGAACCCCTCCCATTTATGAAGGCAGCCTCAGAGCGCAGGGAGGTTTCGTGCTAATCCAGGCCCAACCTCACAAAATAGGCCAGCCAAGAACTGGAGATGGGAAAATACTGTTCACATTCTTATAAAGTTGTCTGTGTCCATGTCCATAAACCAATATTTAAAAGCTCAGCACTAGGGAATTCCACGCTCCTGGCCATTTAGCTCAGAAAGACAACTGTGAGGGCACACAGTCAGGAGGGATGTGGAGAAAGTGAGCAGTCAATTAGTCACTACTTACAGCTTAAGAGGCACTAAAGCAGCTAGTTTAAGGAAACAGAAGATTGTGTCTTGATGCAAGGACAACTAATTGGCAACAGAAATTGGGAGAGGAAGGCCAGAAGTCTAAGCAGGTTCAAAATGGGTGATACAGACGGAAACATCAAGAAAGACACAGCCCCAAAGTCAGAGAAAGCAGATTGCCAGAAGCTGGGAGGCAACACTGAAACACAGGCTCATTTCTGCTTCTTATACTCACAGGCACTCAGAAGTCTTTTTAGGAGCCAAACTCAAGCAACAAAAACTCAGGGCACACCAGCCTTTGGCTGCAGGAGCTTTTTAAAGGCTCCATGTTATATTCCCTACATATTCATCTCGAAGTTGGACACTTCATGTGTGCACAACACAGGCCCTCTGATCACTCCTCCTGGTAAATGTCTTTCCCAATTCAAGGTAATTTTTATTTTCCAATTTATTCTAGCATTTTACTTGGTATTTCATGGTTACTTACTCCATCTAATATCCCTTTAGAGAGGAAAAATAAAAATGAAAAATCCCCAAACCCAGCTCCAAAGACAAAGGCTTCTGCTGACAACATTGATGGACAGGGGCTTACTATTTATTTTTTTATAAAGAAAGTGAACCCACTTTCCTCTAAGGCTTAAAGAAACATGTAAATTGATAACAGTTTTCCACGCATAAACCATAACAGAAAGAAGCTCCTTTTCTAAGTAGCAAGCTTCTATTTCAAAATCCTGCTCTATAATATGCCACAAACCACTAAAAGCGGCAGAGACAAGAAAGAGGCTTCAACTAAATGTACAAAGAATGCTGGAAATGCTTTCCATTTGCAACTATTTGTTAACAGCACCTCTGGGGAACAGAACATTCACTAGCCTTGAGTTACAGCTCCTTTCAATCTCTGCAGAGAGCACAACACCGAGATAAGACAGGATGGCTGCGCACTCCAGTGTAAGCGGCTCAAACAGCTGCTACTACAAGCTCCAGGAGATAACAAAAGCTGCATTTCTCAGGTGAATATCTGGATTTGGGCAAAGGCTGTGTTAAGTTGCTTGTATCCAAATGCCAACTGGAGACTGCCTGGAACGGATGGATGACACAGGCAGAGGCACACAACTGCTGCATCACCACCATCACCTTTCCAGGAAACACAGCAGCCTGCAGACATCTTTTTAGCATAATACTGAAGCACTACAAATTTTAGCACGCTGTCCTTTACTGAAAGTCCATGACTTACAAAGGACAGTAGGCAACAAAGGCTGCTTGCTTAAGCCACTGGAAATTACAAAATCACAAGCAAACATCGTTCCAACTTTAGAATTAAATAACAGGAGGAGAGTGACACTCATACAAGAAATTACTCTGTATAATACTGTTGGCTGCTGCATTGTTTTTGTCACCATCTAGATAATTACTTCCTTCCAAAACACCATTGTTATCTCCTGGAAATAGTGAAAAAAGGGAAATTAAATTAAATACACTGAAGAACATATGTGTCTAAAATGCAGGCACAGATAAAGCAAGTAATATGTGAGGCAAGGTAACTCCTATGGTTCATTTTATGTGATAATGATCATCAGCCAACTCCAGCCTTGGGCTTCACTTGGTTCTTGGGCTTCACTTTTGTTTTGTTACTCTCTACTTGGAAGAGCTGGTTCTTCATTGCACGATCTCCCCCAGCCCTTCTGAAGAACCAGAGCCCACTGATGCCGCACAAGACCCACCCAATCAGCTGGATTCACCATGGAAAGGTCAAAGACAGCTTCCACCACGTAATTCCCACTGAAATTCCCCCTCCTATGTACCCCAAGTAATTGACACCCCGAGCAGCCCCTGAACAGGGAGTGGCAAACCCACACAGGACAGCCAGCCAGAAGCCGCCTCACCTTTGGCTCCCGTTGCGGATGAAGCCCGAGGGACACTCGGCCATGCACTCGTCGTTGTGAATCACGAACTTCTCGTACTCGCTGGCGTCCGTGGCGGGCACTTTGGAGCAGAACTCCCTGGTGACGCAGCGCCAGCCCTCGAACTTGTAGGTGTTTGGGGGGCAGGTGGGCAGGCACACGCCCTCGTAGTAGTAGTTGCGGCAGGCCACGCACGCCGTGTTGTTGTCGGGCGCCGTGCAGCTCCCCAGGCACTCGGGGTGGCAACACTCGTTTTGGTCTGTGCAGGCGCGCTTCCCGCACGAGCTGGGGCACACTGCGGGACACAAAGCAAAGAGTGTGAGCAACGCCTGCTGAGGTGAAGGAGAAACTCTGTGCGCTAAAGGATAAACTCTGCTCTGTGCAACTCTATGGCGATTCATTCCCTCCGCTCTAGAGAAAAAAAACCCAAACTCTCTACTGTAAAAATTTCTGGTTTTCTCAGCTTTAGTTGCCCGAAAGTATCTTTTTCTCAGATCAAATTTATGAGACGAACCAAGTAAGTAATAAAGAAAACTGCGGAAAGCAAGATCAACATATGGAAACAGGCAGTACTGGAACCTATTCCATAGCCCTAGTATTATGGACAAATTTTTTTTTTTTTTTTGGCATGCAGACTTATTGTCTTTCTAAGCATTTCTTGCCTTTCCTATTTGTACTTCAAACTGGTCTTTTATTGGCAAGAAAACAAGCTTCCTTCAAAACAACTTAATTACACTTGTAGAAGGAAGCCCTACTCTACTGCAGCGCACATGGCTGGGCTGACCCCAGTGTAGCATCCCAATGTTGCTTATGTGTGCAAAATGCGGTTTAATAAAGTATCAAATCATCATCCACATCAAATACCAAGGAATTACGGAGCTACTATTTTCCCCTAAAGAGCATAACAGAATTCTGCCTTATCCTCAAATTCTGGGTTCAGAGAACAAAATATGAAAGGGAGAAAAGAAAAAACGGGGTGCAAATTTATGGAGACATTCATTTTATGTGAAAGCATTTCAGCTTGGAAGACACGAACAAAGAGCAGAATCCTCAGCAGCCAAAGCTCACCACCGCTAGATCAAAAGAAGCGGCAGCATTATATTTATGTAACAACAGCATTTTGATTACAGCACTCTATGGCCTTTTAGCCACACCAGCCGTGTGCCAGAGGCTCTGGAAACACACAGACTGCAAATCTGGTTTGCATTAAGTAGCTGTTTGCCACTTTCTAACTTAGCTAAAACACTGTATCAGTAACAACAGCAGAAAACTGGATTTCAGTGGTGCCACTACAGAGAGAGCCAAGTGAAGCACCACAGACATTTAAAGTGAATGATTTCAGCAGAGAGCAGAGAAGTTAACATCCCAAAATGACCATGGAAGCAGCTGATGAAACTCCACACAAGTTCTGCATTGTGATTTATCTCTCAGTTTGCAGCTACAGTGTTGTTCTAATGCAGGACTAAACATCCTAAAATTTTAATGCCCTCCTCTTCCCATAATGAAGTCCAGGCTTTCCAGTTTTTACAATCCCATTCAGCAGAACTCCACCATCCTGACATGGGACAAAATTCTCAAGACTGCTATTAAGCAATAATAATAACAGCAATAACAACAAAAACAATAATTCCCCCACAAAAACAAACCAAAAACCACAAAAACCCCCACTGCTCATAGTTCTGCATCCAGGATGCTGACAACTTACACTGACTTTTGATTATAAAGAGCCATTTTCTGACAGCTTTAAGTAGTGCCCACCTTGAAAAGGACTTGTTAAAACGCCATTGAAAAATTTTACATTTCTTGTCAAAATGATTCTATATTGACTCTGATAATTTTAATCATCTTGCTTTGAAACAGATGCAGGGGGGAGACTATGAGAACAAGGAGGTGGGACCATGAGCACTGCTGGTTTATGCTCAGGTACCACAAGTATCAAAACTATCACATGAAAACCAAATTAAGAAAATTTTTACAGAGCCTGTAAGACTACAGAGAGCAGGAATGCAGAGGCAGTCACTGCTAAATAATTCATTGTCTGAAGATACTGGATCTTTTCTTTTTTTTTCTTGAAAAGGACTCAAAGCATACACAACAAACCTGTATACCAAAATAAAACATACATGCAGGTGTGTTTTTGTCTTTTTGACTGTAATCTGCACCAGTGCAAAGGAAGTCTGCCCAGATGCCACCTTAGTAAGGCATCACAAATTGCCTTTCACCTTAAGGTACACAGGACTTGCATCTGGCACTACTAAGGGATTAAAAACAAAAAATAAATCAGTGTGTCTTGCTAGCAGATGGACTGCTGTGCTGAGTGGGTGCCAGAACTCAGATTTCATGTGGTAGATACATTTCTAGTTCAAAGCCCTACGAAAAAAACACACACACACCCCACCCCATGCCTCCACAAAGTTCATTACTGGATGTATTGATTAAATACATGATTTTTTTGTTTTCATCTGAACAATTTGCTGCAAAACAAACACTGCTGTACTAAGTATTGGGATAAACATAGATTATTTCATTCCTGCGAAAGACTCCTGTATTCCCTTAATGCCTCTGCCATTCATGAGCAGTCTGCTATAAAAAGAGGATTCCCTGCATCTCCTGGTGAATCTGCTGACTCCGGTCTACGGAAATATAAATTGGAGCACAGAAGGATACACAAGTTCACATGAAAAAGAAAATCAGTGAAACAGGTTTTCAAAACTATAATAGTACTTTAATCACGACCATTTTAACATGAACTCTTGAAAACTTTATAAAGATAATTTTTTAAAAGCTCAGCATCCTCGCTTTTTCCTCAGTCCTATTTTCTGCTTGTTCTTGCTAACGTTGGCAGAGTTTTCAGCCTGGAGACAATACGGGTATCCTGTTTCTTTGAAGAGGCAGAACAAGAACTTCTGTGTGTGCGTGTGGGACACATTATCAACAACAAAAAAGCCTTATCTGCCTTACACGCCAGTTCCCTCAGATATTCCTGTTCTAAAAACCTTACTAAACAACACTGGCTGACCTCTCCCCATGCAGACCCATCTATCCTCCCCCCACCCTCCCAAACTGTGCTATTTGGGCTCCTAGATTTGTACCAAAACATGTAAAATGCAGGTTCCAAAATACTTCGGCCAAAAAAAGCGCCCTGCAATACACTCAGTAACTTGTTGAGTTTATTCTGCAAGAACATTAGAGACACAAACAGGAGCAAACAGTGGGCTGGCATTTAGAGACAGAATTTATCAGCCAGGTACAACAGTGCCTTGGAACGTGAAGGCTGATGACGATATACAAAAAAAAACAACCCCCTGAACAAATCCTTGCTGACAAGCCCAAGGGCAAAAAATGCTTAATTGTCATCACATGGAGATACCAAAATAATGGAAAATTTCAGAGACCTTGGAGGGCAGCCATGGGAGAAGGAAGTCAAAGCAAGACGTGGAAAAGGGCAGACCCTTAAGCACTTTATTAAAGAGATGATAGAGGCCTAACTAGACCAGCATCCATTTACATTTAGGGAGTGAAAGTAGTGTCAGATCTTCAGAGAAAGACAGTATGAGAGTATCAGTAGCCACAAATCCAATTTCCTGGAGCAAACCAACAACAGAACTTTCATTGTCCATCCATACAATCTCTCTGATTTCTTCACATGAGTTTTCTCTGTCAACAAAAAATTCAGGAGATTTTCCAAATACTATTAAGATACTATGATCACTGATAAAAAAAGAAAAAAAAAGGCAAAACTTTTTATTCCAAGATGCCTGTTTACTGAGCAAACCAGATTCAGACCTGACATACAGCAAGGAGACACCTTAAAACTAAATGCAAGAAACATCTTAGAAACGCGAGGAGCCCCAAGAGAATCTGACTCAGAGACTCATTATCCTCAATTAAAACCCCCAAGATGCTAAACCAGAACTGCAAACACAAAGCAAGATTTGGAAATCCTCAAACACAGCTCTGGGAAAAAAAAAAAAAAAAAAAAAAATTAAAAAGCAAGAGACAAATCATCTGCCTGTATTTACGCCAGCTCCCTTTTGGACAGGCTCAGCTGAGGAGGTGGCAGTAAGTTTTGTCTGACATCTAATCCCTCCCTGCTATGTGGGGTGTGCAGCACGCCAGGGCTCGCGGCAAACACCCCGCGTGTTGACATCATGGCTATCGTACAGTTCGGGCAGACAAAGCGCTCTTATCATCTCCAAGACGCCATGACTTCAGCGATGCTGGAGCAGAAAAATCAGGTGAATAAACAATCAGTCACAGGGAGTGAAAATGCAGCCAGAGGAGGAAGACTCCTGGCAAGCGGAGGCGCCGGCCTCGGCCAAGGATGGCACGGCGCCAGTCACACGCGGGCAAGCAAAAGGTTGCCAAGTGTGGGATAAATATTTTTTAAAGATTCTTTCTCTCCTTGTAAAGAGATATTTGATCCGTCTTTGGGTTTGGGGTTGTTTTTTTTTTTGCGTACTCTTTCGGCTTTTTTAGAGCATCCTTCAGATAAAATAATGTTTCAGAAAAAAAAATAGGGGGGGAGAAAAAGCACCTCATTTTGAGCAGAAACCAGAGGAGGAAAGGGAGTGTTTTCTCCTAGCCAACTACTGAAAAAATTAGCTGTCTAAATTTATCCACGAAGACAGAAAAATACAGTCACTTTTGGAATGTTAATCCTTCTACATGACAGAATTTTTTAAATACTGCATTTTAATGGGCTAAACTTTGGTACGGCCTTTCAAACAGCTGACTTCAAATGCTCAAACAGCCTACACAAGACTTGATTTCTTTTGCCCAGTATTCTGTGAGAATAGAGAGACTGGAAAGACATTACTCAGAAAATCCAGTTCCAGTGATTCATGGTCAGGGCTGGAATCAAAAACTACAGAATAAAAGGAAATACACATATTAAATACATGCAGTAGCATGTTCTGATCACAGATATATGGGTAAAAGTCATCTCCAAGGCACTGAAAAGGCCACTCAGAGCAGTTGTATAAATCTTTGTATCGCCACAGAAACAGGTATTAGCAGCTTACCAACAATGGTATATTTTTTGTCTTTTCTGTTCCCCCTTCTCTAAAACCGGTTAACTCACATTCAGTGAAAATCCTGAAGGCAAAAACTGCTGCCATGTTGAACCACTTTCTAATAGTAAAGGCACAAAATCTGGCAGCTTTTGACATTAACCACCAGATCTCAAAAGTTCAGTTCAACCCAGCACTGATCTAGGCCCTGAAAGAGATCATCTCCTCCTTCATTAAACCTCCAGTATGTAGAGTCATGTCCACCAGAAAAATACTTGGACAGGTCTATACAAACTTACACCACGAGGGCATTAAGTCTACAGCCCGCAAGCTATGTCTGACTCCAGGTCAGTCATGCGTTTCCATGTTTAAATCCCAGTCACTACCAACCCATTTTTATCCCTGAGACCTTTCCAAGGATCCTGAAATTATTCTGAAGTGGTTCAGGGAATTATTTTCTTCCCACTACACCTGGTCAGCTTCCACACAAAGCTTTTTGGTCTCTCGCTTCTCAGTATTTCTCTTTGTCACAGATGCTGCATATGCCTTTATCCCTGCATGAAGGAGTGGGTGTGATGAAGCATCCAGAACCTCAAAAATAACCTCAGCGGATTTGCCCAGCCTGACATCAGCCCATTAGCTGCCCAATTTTTAACCATATGAAAGACTGATCAAGGAATCTGTTCTTGCATTCCCCTCATCAGGATTTTACATGTGAAAAACAATACACAGCCAGTTATGCAGCAGTTGGAGCCAACTGCTCAGATGGAAGCACCTGTAGATGATTCTGGAGCAAAGGAAGTGGAAGAAAGGAGTGGGAGACAGGTTAGGAGAGGAAGGTCCAGCACCAACCAGCACCTGGAGACTCTCTGATTCCACCAGATGCAATGAGGTATACAAAGCAGAGAGGAAACGTTCATCATTCAATGAGCATATTCCAGTTGGATACACTGGAGTTTGATGACCCCACACATCCCTCTTTTGGCCACCTCTCATTCATTCCCTACTCTAGAAGTTATACCAGAACAGCTTCCAGGCTTCCCAGCTGTGATACAAAACAACATGTGTGCCAGATCCATTTTCTTCAGAGCAGAGGACTTGGGGACCCTCTTTGGCACCACAAAACTCCCATCCCTTCAGGTTTCTGCAAATGAAGCAATCAACCCTGCTAAATGCTCCAGCAGCATTACAGGAATTCCCGTCACACCAAAACGAGAGCAAATGGAAGTCTGAGTGAAGAAAACAACCACCTCATCCCACAGGAACCCATGGATAGCACAGGTAGTGTGCGTCTGCTCCCAAGCGCGTACGGCTACGGCCCAGGAAGGTGCAAACAAACACGAGTTACTGACAAACCCAGGCTGCATGAATTGCATTCTCTTTCAAAACAGCTTGTGTTGCCCAGCACAGCCCAGGCTGGCATCGTTGCAGCTGGCACTCGGGAGAATGAGGAAAAAAACAAGTCCATTTAGTCCCTTCCACGCCAGTATGAGTTCAGCACATAAACAAACCCCACGGAGGCAGATACACAACCATCTCTGGGGAGTCGGGGCCAGTTGCACTCTATCTTCAGCACTGGGTAAACAAACTGGTCGGGAATGTTTTACCGTCACTACTGCACTGTTCCAGAAACGTTTCCTCTACGCACAAGGAAATTTCCCGCTGGAAGATGCAAATCAGAACAGTAACACTGGTCAGAGTGGGGAAGGCAGGAACATGAGGGTCCCCCCAAGGTGGTGAAAGCTGCTCCCCCCCATCCACTGCCATCCCCCACCACTCACTGTCACAGATTTGTCCACATTCCTAAAGGGACAACTGAAGTTCCTGAACTCTGTAGTAACAGATAAGGAAAGCAAAGCACTGCTGAAGAACAGCTCTGAGGCAAATTATTTTTCTTTTTGCTGCAGATTACGAGCGATATATTGGGGTTTTGCTTGTTCTTGCTTAAAGCTAGATTTAATCTGCCTGTCTTCCAAATGCTGCAAGTGTAAGGCAATAAGCTTTACAGGATTTAATTAATATACTGCAAGCAAGGAGTGCTGGTCAGCCATCTCTTGGCAAAAGCCCAGCTGGAGGAGGACTACTATTCACATTCCAGATTTATTCTAAAGGAGGAAGACAGGCTGATAACATTATCACACTGGCCTAAATTATGTAGTTCTCTTAATGCCGAAGGATCACGGCAGTTTAATCCAGGGCAAACAAGAGTCACTGGTTTGGAGGGATTCAGATCCTGCTCCATTTCAGGAATGCCCTTTGCATTCATGCCTTACACCCATCAACAGCTTAACCATTCTGGCACCAGCAATGAAACAGAATGTTCATCTTGGAGGCTGAATCAACACTGCTCCAGCCGAGGGCTAATTGCACTAAAATTAAAGGGGGAAAAAAAAAGCTTCAGGAAAACTGTTCATAATACACACAGTGGGGCAAACCTAGAAAGTTTATGGTTATCTCCGACTCAGATGACAACAACAAATGACAAAACCTATTAGAAGGATGAAAATTCAAGGAAACAGCCAGAAAGACCAAGAGCATTCCAACTATATTACTACAGAGCAAGATTTTTCGAGCTGTTCACCTGTTAGTGAGATAGGCCACTAACACCAGGATTAAGATCCAGATGTTCAGGAGCCCGAGAAAAGAGCAGGATGATAATGGAAGGGCAGAACAAGTTGCAAGAATGCTGATGGTTTGCAAAGTTATCAGAGATGGATTTGTTTTAAATTAAAAACTACTGAATCTGGGAGTATGACATCACTTATGATATTTGTACATTGCAAGTGAAAGGCACCCTGTTAACAACAGCAACAATGCTCCAAACAATATTAAGACAATTATGCTAAAATTATCAAATAAAGTATTTCCTTCAGGACTTCCAGAAATACAAGAGTGTAAGCAACTCTGACAGCAACTGAAGATTGTGCTCTAGAGAGCCACAACAATCAAAGGGTGAGCTCTTTCCTTGGTTTTAACAACCATGGAATATATTTTTCATTCTAAATCTTCCGCTATTGTAAACGCAGAGGGAATACAGAAAGTTCCAGAATTTCTAAGACCTAAAAGCAGACAGGAAGATTGTGTATTAATCCATTTCTTAATGCATTTTAACAAATTTACAGGCAACACTGACAGTGGGAAAGATGCAGCTGACTTTAAAGCTGTATTAGAATTAGTTTCTTCTCATATAGCACAACCATGGACAGAAACATTACAGAGGGAAACGGGAGAATGTTGAGTTGTCTTTTTAGACTTGATGCAAATTGCTTTAATAATCTGTAAGTCACCCTGAACTATCTGGACCCAAACTTTTAACTCCATCCTCCATGGTCTGATCTGCAAACAACAGAACTGGTGCAACAGTTGCCTGTTTGCTTAGGGGTTCCTGACCAGCTCTGTGTGTGGACAGAAGAGCTGAAGCTGGGCTGCAGAACCTGCTTTGGGAAGTGCAAGGATGCTCCCAGTCCATTGTGGCACTGGACACGACCACAAACCCAAAGCAGGCCCCGAGTGAACCGCTGCAAGTTCAGCAGCTCTAGCCAAGCAAAGGACTCAAACACCTGAGTAAGAAGGGAAAAAGTGCCTTGGGTCAGCAAGGAGCACGGAGGGAGCAGCAGCAGCTGGGAGTGCTCAGGGCTCCCTGCTAACCCAAGTGAGGGATGACAGTGTCATCGTGCCTGCACTCAGCTCACTATCTTCAAAAACCTCCTCCGTTGTTAGACTGAACTATTTCGGTTCTTCCAACAGTTTGATAAATAAACTGTTTGACTGTGACATCCCCCAGAAACTGCAGACACACAGAATATACTCACGGGACTCACAGCGCTGCTGGCCGTGTACTCACACACAGCTAAGGCTTGGATGCTTGAGTTGTCTCTGCTGATACACTTCCACACGCATTTGAGGAATCCCTGCTAGCAGGACTGGGAAAAAATAATAATGACATTGCTTCGGACTTTCTAAATCCTTCCCTGTAGTAAGGATTTGTGATCAGATTAGGGAGTACCAGAGGTTTATTTATTTATTTGCAGGAAGGACAGCCAAGGTGAGCTGTATCCCTGGATCTGACAGGGGCTCCAGACTGCAGCAAAGTCAGCTCAGAGACACTGCCTGGCTGCTCTGAAGCTGGAGACGGCATCAGACAGCACTTATTAAAGAAAAAGAGGGGATTCATGGTTTTGATATTGGCACAAAGTGGGAAGCACGCTGCTTCCCACTCTGTTTTCGCTCGAGTTTGGCACGTTTGAGCTACGCTTTTCTTCTCCAGTACCTTTTTTTGTCATCTCAAGTCACATTCACATGAACATATAAATACGCAGATCCTTACGCTCTGTGTATAGCAGATACTTACAAGGATGGTCTCAAAAAAGAATATTCTTTTCACACACTAAAAAAATTATACAGAGTTATTTTAAATTCAGAACTGTTTGTATATTCCTTATAAGTTTATAAAACTCTCACTGTCCTCCCATGACTAACGAAACTGGAATTGAGAGAGTATTCTATATTTATAACTCGTCTGGTTGCTCATGCCTATGGCCCTATTTCCACCCTCCATTACTGTACACAGAGCTATGTGAGGTATTGTGGGTTCCCAAACTTCACCGATTTCCTAACAAGGCAGGCCTGTGTCCCGGAGGAACAAGCTGGGGGCTGTTTCACTCGAGCATTGGCCGAACTCAGAGGGAGAGGCCTTGAGCACTGTGGTTTTGGCAGCTCATCCTGAAGCTGGTATTAGAGGCCATGTCTGGGCAGTGACACGCCGAGCTGGCACCGGGCTGGGGATCGATGCTGTGTCTGCAGCACAAACCCTCTGGGATTCCTGCACACTCACCCCAGTGATTGCAGCTCCTCGCTCACCTACAGCACGGACACGCCACAGGCACCAGGCAAATCCCAGCCTGACAGACTCACTGGCCTCTCAAAATCCAAAGGAGACAAAACCCTCGAATTTTAGCCCAAATTCCCCCGAGAGCATGATGTGTTCTCTGATGCTGGCCCACTACAGACCTCCAGTGGCTGGCAGAGAAAGAGACTCTATCAGGCATCTAAATGCAGCAAAATAAGGAAAAAACTGGATTATATACAAATGAGGGTTGGGTGACATTCCTTATACATATGAATGCCCAAGACTCATGCAATCGTATCTCATCTTTTGAACAAGAACACTTCAGTAGTTCAAAAATCCCAGAAAGAAATCTGAGGTTTTGTCATTGCAGAGGTGCCTCATAATCGATGCATTTTTAACTCAAGCCAGGCACCTGTGGGGCACAAAGCTTTTTTTAGTTCACAGCTCCTACGTATGCTCAATGTAAATAAATATTTATCCAAAAAGCAGAGGGGAAAATAGGTACAGACATTTTTTAAAAATCAAAATATGCTGTTGGTGGCTTGGGATTAGGGTCTAACACTCATGGAGGTGGATTACAAGGCCAGGATGGATAAAGCCTTGAGTGAACTGGTCTAGTGGAAATTGTCCCTGCCCATGGCAGGGGGTTTGGGATGAGATGAGCTTAAGGTCCCTTCCAATCCTTGACATTCTAGGTTTCACTGATTCATTAAAGTACTAGAGCCAGAAAAAAAACCACAAAAAGCAAGAAACCCACAACTCTTCCTAAGAGGCTCCACTGAAAACCAAGTTCAGAAGAATTTATTTGGGGGTCTAAATGCTTCACATACAAAAGCAAGGCAATATCTGGACTACACTTAGAAAGTTTAAGGCTCCAAAAAAAAACCATTACCAGGAAAACAAGTGGTGAACGTGGACAACTTCGTGTAACTGAACTGAAAATGTTTTCCCCTAGGAAAATAAATGTTCCCTTAGAATATTGTAGCTGAGAGAGAGTGACAGCTCCTAAATCCTCCTGTAAGGCAAACCAAGAACACCTGCCTGTCCTTCCCTTTAATCCCAGGGTCACTGTCTTTGCTGTGGGTAGGCAGTGGTGCTGCAACTTCTTTTTCCCCCTGAATTTATTCAGCCGCTTTCTTTGCTTTGCAATAAAGCTGTCAGGATTAACAGGCAGCTCTGGTGAGTCAGATGTTCAAAGAGAAAACATGATCTGTACCTCTCCCCATCTCCACAGCAATGCTACTGGTGGAATTGTTTTCCATCACTTGCCACACAAGACAAACTTTTAAGAGCTATTAAACACTCCTCCAGCTTAGGAAGAAGAAAAATTATCTAAATTTATCAAAGGAGCTAAAGTTCACTACACTTTGAGGAAAGGATTTAAATATGGATTGTGTTTTCATCCATCTACACCACTGAGTAAAATCATAAAAAGATTTTTGATGAACTAAATAGAGCAAAACTTAGTATTACCATTTAAAATTATTTTTAACAAGTTTCACTATTATTTATATAATTTAAAAAATGTTTTTGCTGAAGTACAGCAATGATGTTTTTCCACAACATGATCACTTGACAGACCCTTTTCTACAGTTTTTAGAAATTCTCTTTAATGCTAAAATTCCACTCTGTATTTCATTAATTCTGTGGAGGGCTAGTATTAGTTACAGGAGAAAACCCAGGTTCCCAAAACAAACAAGCTCTACCATTCCGTAGTATCAGTATTTACAGGTTCTTCATGCAGAATGTGCAGACTTCAGACAGCCCATGAAACTTTCCACTACCTCGTTTACCCAAGAAATTATTGGATTTATAGGACACCCACAAATACCTACAAATGGAAAATTTATTGAATTCTAAGCTTTATTTCTCAATAATACTGCAGTAAACAAGACGCAATTATCTTTTCTTCCAGTTATGGGTCTCCCTGAGCCAATAACTGCAGATATCTTTGGTTATAGAGGTCAAAGGAGTGAAAGCATCACCACACTTCCCATTTTCCACCTCCTCATGATGCTACACCGTGTTTTTACTATTCAGAGGTACATCCTCCTCCTTGTACTGACATATTCTGAACACACCATCCATGCCATTCCCTGCATTCTCCAGTTGTATATTTACAGAACACAAAGCAGACCAAGAACAAAATATTTCTGGCCACGCTGCAGATATCAAATCCATATCACCCCCACAAACATTGAATGCTGATGCTGAGAAATGCTGTGACAGTTATGCACCACCTCTGGTCCAGCTGGTATTCACTATAAGAGGGGACCAGTGGCTGGTTTTGGGCAGCTGGAGGGGGACAGGGCTGTATTGCCATCACTTAATTTGAGAACCACCTTCCTATTCCACCATTAGAAATGGTATTTCTCTTCCAATGTCTATGACTGCAACATGAAACAACAAATGGATCTGTCTTTATTTCAAGAAGGGCAGGCCTTGCTTTCTCTGCAGTTGTATGAACCTCAACTTTCACACCCATTAAATGAAGTTTTCTGTAAATTATGCAAACACTAGCCAGAACACACTGTTTAAAAATCACACTGGTTAAAAAACAAACAAAATCCAGGCAAATCCAAATTTGCAGTTAGAACCTTCACTGAAAAACAATGAAAGGGAGCTACCAAAAACAGTAGATCCTGCTTGTTGATGGCTCTGAAACAAGAAACAGGGAGGGGAAAAAATAATTAGTATTCCAGGATGTCCCACGCACACACCCAAAACTAAAAGCATTAAATTGGATGGGAATAGAATAGCTGATCTTGCCTGCAGTCAAATACAGAGAAGTATCATTTAAATTGCAAATTACAAAGCAACACATTTTTGCACAAAGTTCAAGGCTGTTCTACGGTTTGTTTTTATGAATTAGGAATGACATGGGGAAAAATTAAGGGGTTGGGCCAGCTACTACCCTTAATACATATTTCAGCTTAAATATTTCTCAGATTCATTTGATGCACTTTATCCAGGCACCAGGGCTCGTTCAAGTGATGACAGAAAGCAAAGCAGCTTCCCAGAGATCATCCCCAAGGATACAGCATCCGCTGGTGGCCACGCTGCCGCTGGAGGATTAACTGCTACAGAAGGATCTCCAAACTGACTAATTACTCCCTCTCCTCCCCACATCATGCCCTTCCCCACATGGGAAACTTTTAATCCATTTATACCTTTCCTGGGCAGTGCTTTTCAACCAAGAGTTCATCTGACAAAGCTTCCGCCTCCCTTCCCCAGGTTTTAAAGGGTTTGTTCCTACCAACATCAGCTTCTTGGCCTTGGTCCCCACAAGCTAAACTTGATGAATGCTTAGTAACAGAAAAATATATACTTCACATTCATACAGAGCTTTTTAATCAGCTGTTCTCAAAACACTTTACAAAGTATGAAATCTAATCAAATGGCTGGTTTTGATGTGGGGTTTGGGGGGATAAATGCAATAAAAAAAAAGATGAGTTATTCCACATTACAGCAAAAGGCAGAAGATTTAGGAACAGAAGAAGCTGCTTGCCTTGATATGCAAAAGCCTCTGACACTACATGACCATAATAACTTTCTTTTAAAATGCAACCAGTTCTGAATTACAGACTTCAGCACACGATTACAGAACGCTATTCAGAAGACCTGGGGCTCAAGTATTTTCTTGTCAGGCTGTTAGCACATAATAGACGAAAGACGAAGCAGAAGCCAGACAATCTATTAAAATTTGTTTTTGAAATCAGCTTGCTTTGGGAGTATTTGTAAAAAATTCTACTAGTGAATATGTCAGTAGCCACAAAAACACAGATATTTCACTCTAAAAGTGGACCCCAGCCTAGTCTAAAATGTAAAACACCTTTGAAATATCAGATTTGGGTCTTTTGGGACAAACACAAAGACACTCTGGTGAAGATTCTGCAGACTTTAAAGGATGACAACAAAGGACGTCAACATCTTCAGCACAGAAAAAAGTGAGGCTTGTCTGACCAAAGAGTATTGAGCTAAAGGCTTTACAGTGACACATGACAGATCACAGTATCATAAAAAATAAAGATTGGAAAGGACCTCCAAGATCATCAACCTTTGACTGATCACCACCTTGTCCACTAAACCAGAGCACTGAGTGCCATGTCCAGTCATCTCTGGAACACCAGCAGGGATAGGGACTCCACCACCTCCCTGGGCAACCCCTTCCAACGCTTGACCAGTCTCTCAGTGAAGAAATTCTTCCTGATGTCCAGCCTGAACCTCTCCAGGCACAGCTTGATGCCATTTCTCTTCTGTTGCTGGGTTCCTGAGATAAGAGCCTGATTCCCTTGTGCCAGGGAACTGTAGAGAACAGTAAGGCCACCCCTGAGCCTCCTTTTATCCAGGCTGAACACCCCCAGCTCTCTCAGCTGCTCCTCACAGGACTTATTTGATCCAGACAAGTCAGCACCACATCACTCAACAGTAAAATTCAGCTGAAAGGCTCATTATAAACTACAGTAGGGTAGTAAAGAATGTAAAGCAGAATTTGGGGATTCCTATGAGAAAATGTGCACAAAGTATCTTCTCCAAAGGCTTCTATCTTAGACATTTTGACTCAAGGACTTTTTGATTTTTGAAGGTTTTCTAATTAATAAGCCAAATGGCTTTACAAATTAATTTCACTTTTTAAAATACATTGTTTTCTTTGTTTTGTCATTCCAGGTTTTTTAATCGCACATGCAGATGGTGCCACCTGGGAAAGTTTACACGCTTACATCATTAAGTGTCTTTGAATTAACTTCATGCCAATAATTGTTTTTAAGACGTAACATTGCCAAATTTGTCACTTGAGAAAAGGTAATTTAATTCTTTTCTTGTTCCCTGGAGAGAGATGGTGACTTCTTCCACTGAGGGACAGGCACACACGGACAGAGTTCAGCCACTTCCAGCCACACAAAACTCCCACCTTTTTATCTCTGGTCCCCATTTGACTGTCCAATGCCTGATGGAACCTCTACTACACAACCAATGTCAATCAAAACTGGATTTTCTCAGCCACCAAGAGCCCCAGTACCCTGCAGTCACAGCTGGATTTAACCACACACCAGTGGGGATGTGACAGGATCTCACCCATGGCACAAAGATGGAACCTGGAGTCTCCATGAGCTGCCCACAGCTGCACAGCTTGGGACATGGTCCAAACCATCTGCATCTGAACCTAGGAGATTACTCCAAACTGCCTTTTTTAAGATTAACAAATGCGTCTGCCTTAAAAATTATCGTTTCGAGAATGACATTACCAGGTCAATGTGTTCCTGAGCACTGTCTTTGAGAAAAGACAATTTAAAAAGCATTTTGTGGCTGTTGGTGCAATGGGTAACAAAACCCAAATAGGCTCAGAACAAATAACTTAATAGCAATGTCTGTGGAAACCAAAATCTCTTTAAATGCAGTTCCAAATCTGCCAAGTTACACTTAAAAGAAACTCTACAAGGCCACAAGCCCCTTTGGCCAGCTTCTCATTCCCTCAGATTTCACCTCACCTGCACGGCAGTGCACAGCTTTGCTCGTGTCTCTCTCATTCCTGGACAGACGGACACAGCATCCTGTTCATTCTGCCATCTCCCACTCCGCCTTTGCTTATCCCCTGCTCCCCTGTTGGCCTAAATTATCCTTCCAGAGCTTGCACACTCTTCAGCCTCTTCCTTGAGCTCTTAAATCACTCCTCAAGCTTCACTCCTATCCAGACTACTAAAAATGCATCCTCATGAGCTATTACCTGCAAAGCATTAAAAAAGTATCCTCATGAACCTGGTACTCCCCAAACATCCATACAGACTACTGGGAACCCTATCAAGAACCAGAAGCTACAAAGTTGATGCACATGTGAACGTAGTTTTTGTAGGTTTAAATCAGCCCTACCTTGATAAAACAACAATGCTGACATGCATCCAAAAAATTACAGCTGAGCCCCTGTATCTAAGGATGAAGATCACAACTAAGAAGCATTCAGCAGCTCTAAGTCTAATCTCATGATCCTAGTTATTTTCTTAGCGAAGTCCAGCAGCATATATTGTTTCATGGACAGCATCCTACTCATTTATAATGTGCATGCTGCCACTCAAAAGACTCAATAATTGAGTGACAATCACATTTAGAGCTAAATGCTTTTGAAGTCTAATCATTCCAAATCAAGGCTCAGCAGACCAGTCCAAAGAATCACATCACGTTCCAAAGGGCTGTGGGAACACAGTGGGTCTAAGTAATTGCATGCCAGAGAAATCTATTTTTAATTTAAAAAAAATTAATAAAAATAAATTTAATCCGTTTTTTTAAATAGGAAAAAAAAAACCATGCATAGAACAAAATTTTTAAATCCTCAAGTATAATCATTATTTTGTCTGCACCTCTCCACCCTCTCACATGACAGTGTAAGTGCATGACGCTTGCTTATGTATCTTTGTCAAAAAAGAAGATCAGGCTGCACTGCAAACACCTGCATTAGAGAGGCTTCTTACAGGTTCAATGACTCTTTGTGCATCCTAAACCCCGCAACTGCAAAGAGACAAAAAAAGAAATAAACAGGAAAAGAAGGGAAGAGGAGGAGGAAAAAAAAAAAAGCGGCTTGTGTTGTTCCATTCACCACTCACTCCCAAACATCCAAAGCAGCCCCAGCTCGGCGGGGAAATCCCATCAGGACGCGGCCGCGCTGTCCCGGTGCCCGCAGCCCCGCACCCCACGGGACGTTCGGGTTTGTTTGCCAGGCTGGAGCAGCATCACGAGGCGCTGCCCCACGGGACCGCTCCTGGGCACGGACACCGCACAAACCCGGCCACAGCCCCGGGAAACACCCCTTCCCAACCCGGCACAGCACCCCCAGCCTTCCTATAGGGCAGCAAACCCGGCCACAGCCCCACAAAAACATCCCGTCCCTTCTCACACGCACCCCGAGCCGCAGCCTTTCCGCACCCGGCTCTTGACTCCGGGCTTCAAATGAAAGGCAAGCAGGAGCAGCAGCCATTCAAAGCTCTTTTAAAAGCTCACACGCACAAAACAAAGAAAAATTTAAAGGCAGGGCTTATCGCAACCTCAGTCTGGTTCTGCAGGTATAGATTTCTCTTCATAAAAATCAATAGGAGATGATTTCGAGCCGTTTGATTTCATTAGTGTGTATCAAATCCCTGCTCGGAATGGAACATCTGAATCAATCTGCAAAGCTGCTACAGGCTACACTGTCACAGGCTTTCACGTGCCTTTTCTCTACCACTCTCGCCACAAAGACAGCCAGATAAAAACCCCACACTGGAGGTTATTTGATATTTCTAAACAAGTACCAGCAGCAGATAGGCTTCTTCCCTTTAGCCCTCTGATTTTTCACACTGATGTTTCAGATGGAAAAGAAAAACCAAGCACGAACTGCACACAACGCGCTGGTTTGCTGCAGTGGTGACTGGAGAACTAAAATGTCCTATTTCCAGTACTGAGAGATGAAAACATGTTGAATTAAACAAATACACATGTACGCTCTTCATGCTGAGGCTGCGGGGTTTCACCACAAAAGAAACACATTATAGATCATTTAATGCATCAAAAAAAGATGGCATAGTGGATTTCTACGCTGTGCTCTGAATCATAACAAGAGGCTTGTTAAAACCTGAGCAGACACACAAAAACAAATGTCGTGGCAATAGGATTAATTTTTTTATATCTGTTGTAGTCAATATGTCACAATATAAAAAATCTGGAGTTTCAATCTCTGGGCTTCTCTGAGCCTCCGCCCCTAAATTATGTCCCTTTAGTTAAATTGCTGCCTTCATAATCCAGTCAGCACATCCCAAGCTCCACATTCAGAAAGGTTACGATCCCATTTGTTTCCCACTCGTAAGACTGCCAGTGAGAGGGAGCGAGAGGCACGGCACAGCCTCCCACACGTATCCTGAACGCCCCCAATCCATATGGGAGTCACTCCAACACCCAGCTCTGCACCTCAAAAGCTGCACTGCTCAGAACTCAAAAAAAAAAAAAAAGTCTCATTTCTCCTCCTTGCATCGTTGTCAGAATTACTGAAAGAGTGAAAAATGGGAACAATTTGCTTCTTCTGAGCACAGACTACTCCTGACAGGATCAGTATGAACAACTTGAAATTTTGAGG
>VYZR01086345.1:2364-34502 GCA_013400675.1 Oxylabes madagascariensis
ATATTTCACACTGATTTCATTGTTTTTGAACAAAAGGCCAAAATCATCTGCTAGTTCAGCCAAAAACAACCTTGATTCTTGGGCATCTTGTTATGAACTAGATCTTCTAGTGTTGTTGGCAGGAAGGAAAGGACTGAAGTTATTAAAGGAAATGAACTCATGTTGGCTACAGTGCAGTATTTTTGCAGTGTTGTCATTCTAAACACTGTGTGATTGGACTGCGTTCTGAAATTCAGAGTTCCTAATGGATTCCTGATGAGTACCCTGTAACTTCACAGTGAGGCAGCAGCTCTTGCTGCAGATACCCTTCATCTTCAGCTAATAGCTGTATCACCTAAATGAGAGCTAAATGAGAGACATATATCACAAAGCTGGTATTTTTCCTTATTTGACATGGATCTGTAGTAGTGTAATAGAGGGGCAGCTATCCCCACAAGCAGGATTAGTGACATAAGTCTGTAAAATTAACAATTTGCACAGACAACAGGGTTAACAAAATTATCTTTTCAGTGTGATCCCTATGTTAGCAATTTTTTTTTAATTTGTCAGTCTCTCTTAATTTGTTTTTTCTTTTATTAGTTTCTTTCTTTAAAGTTATTCTGGTTCTGGGGCTCTTTGTTGACCGGTTCAGTGACAATAATTTACTTTTGAGGAGTTTTGTCAGAGTATAGTAACTAATTCATGTGTTAATATCTCTGTCTGGGCACAGCATGCAGGGGTAGACTCTGCAGGCAGGATATTACCAAGTGAAAAATTCAATTATTTGATAAACTCATAAGATATCTGGGATTTAATGAATTACACACTCTGTATTAGTATGCTTATCACTCTTGATAAGATCCTTAAGAGTCTGTTCTCTAAATAGCCATCAATCTGGTGAGGAAGGTTTAGCTTCTGTCAGTATTCCAGTACTTCAGTAGGCAGCTCCCTTCCTTTCCCTTCAGGACTTTTTTGCCTTTCCATGCTGGCTTTTTTTCTTTTTTTTTTTTCATTTTGAATTTTTTGAGCTACCACTGATCCCTTTTCTCAGCTAACCTATCACTGCAGTTTCACCTTTATTATTTGCCGTGGCTGTGCTCTACAGACCTTCCCCCAGCTGCTTCTCACAGCTTAGCAGTTTCCTCTGGAGTGTGAGCCAAGGTTACACAGCTGGGCTGCATCAGAGCTAAGCCCTGGATTCTGAGAACGCCAACAGCTGAACCCTTAGAAGGAGGTGGGAAGAGGTTATGGAGTGGGTGGGTTACGTAGTACTAAAAGTATTTTCTTTCCTTTGTGTACTCTCTTAGGAATATTTGGTCTACAGAGGGTTTTGGTAAAGTTAAAATACAGGTTTCTGCAAAATTAGATAAGAAACTTAAAAAATATTTAGTGGTAATTATTGATCAATTGTTACCTCGTTTAAAATATTTCTTTGTGTTTCTGTTAATGATTTTGCATTAGTTAAATTTACATCATGTTGGTTTCTGTTAGCAATGAGGAAAAGCTCAATAAAAGATACATTAGAAGCCCAATGTTCTCTTTGAGAACTTTCCAGTCAATGTTGTTGTTTTGAAGTTCCCAAGGTATCCAATTGTGTTTTTAAATATTCATGGTGGAAGTTTTGCTGGTAGTTGTGATGGTTAAGCTATCAACACAGAATATTTTAAAATAAGCAGACATGCATCTCTCTGGAATGTTGATGCACCGTCACACCAAAGAAATTCTTGGGGTTCAATTTTAACATTAAGTAGAGTCAGCAAATAAACTCTGTTTTAGTTTTGTTATCTTGATCCATAATTTTCTCACATGAGAAAGATATATGGAATGCAGCTTCATAAAAACTGAAATACAGTCTGATTTAGAGTAAAAACTATTACCTTAAAAAAGAAAAGCTGTAGGTGGAGGAAGTGGGAAGGAGTTGTCATGGTTGATAGCTTTAGCTAATTGAATTGTTAATGAGATCTGCTATCCTCTCACAAGTAAAGAAGATAATAAAACTCACGTATCTTAGTTCCTGATCTTGCATAAGCCTGTGTGTGTCATAATCTCTTACAACTTTGGGTCTCAAACCTTAAAAACCTTTATTTAAATATACTGTCTTCTGGCCTGCCTGTGAAGAGCCATGTAGAGATTGTAGAGCATGTAAATAATCTGAACTTAAAGTTTGAATAAGTTTTGAAGTCAATTCCGCAACAAGCTTGCAAGACATAAGGAAAACGAAGAGGAGAAAAAAAAACCCCAAGGTCCAGCACAGAGAATGCAAATTATTTTGTCCCTTAGCCATGAAATTCCTCAGATGTTTCTTTCATGTTGCTGTATAAGTAGTTTCACAGATCAGCTTGTGGTCTATGCATAGAGATTCTTTAGCGTTTTCCATATGGCCTCCTCCAGTATATATTCTGTGTTCTGTGCTCCTCCTGTTCTAAAACCCCTCAGCTGGAGTGGGAGAGGACTTTACAGTGCGTCTGAGGGCCCCTGCTGTGGGCTCACAGCAGAGGCTCCGTGGCTGCAGCTGGGGGCTCTCCCTGCTCCAGTTCACTGTGCCTCATGACCACTTTGTGGTCAAAGCCTTCTGCTTGTGACCCCACAGGAAAGTGCTGTACCTGCCCTATCCTCTTAAGCATATCCAGTGCTCCATCCTGGACCAAACCTGCAGTTTAGCTGTGCATCCTGCTTCCCACAGGGCAAACGTGTACCTACATGTCTTAACTTTCCCCAGCCACAGAATGAATCAGAGAATCACAGAATGGTTTGAGTTGAAATGGACCTCAAAGACCACCTAATTCTAAACCTTCCACTAGACCAGGTTGCTCAAAACCCCATCCAACCTGGTCTTGAACACTTCCAGGACTGGGGCACCCACAACTTCTTTGGGTAGCCTGTAGTCCAACATCTCACCACTCTCAAAGTGAAGAGTTTCTTCTTTTTATCTAGTGTAAATCTACCCTCTGTCAGTTTAAAACTGTTACCCCTCATCTTATCACTACACTTCCTGATAAAGAGTTCCTCCCCATCTTTCCTGTAGGCCTCATTTAAATACTGGAAGGTTGCTGTAGGGCTTTCTCTTCTCTAGGCTGAACACCCCAGCTCCTTCATAGGGGAAGTGCTCCAGCCCTCTGGTCATCTTCATGGCCTTCCTCTGGATGCTCTTGAGCCAGGTCTGTGTCCTTCTGCAGGGACCTCAGAGCTGAACACATTCCTTCAAGTTGGATCTCATGACAGTGAAGTAGAGAAGAATCCCCTCCCTCAATCTTCTGCCCACACTGCTTTTGTTGCAGCCCAGGATGCTTTGGCTTTCTGGGCTGCAATGGCACACTGTCAGCTCAGAATTCAGGTTTTCATCCACCAATACCCTGAGTCCTCTGCAAAGCTGCTCTTAATCCACTCATATTGCCCAGTCTGTATCCATGTGTAGGATTGCCCTAACTCAGATGCAGGACCTCACAGTTTGTCTTACTGAACTTCATGAGGTTCACATGGTCCCACCTCTGAAGCCTGTCAGGGTCCCTCTGGATGGCATCCCCTTCCTATAGAGTATCAAGCACACCACTCACCCTGGTGTCACCTGCAAGCTTGCTGAGGTGCACTCAATCCCACTGCCTGTGTCCCCAGCCAAGATCTTCAATAACACTGGTCCTAGGACAGACCCCCTGACAGACCCTGCTCATAACTGATCTCCATTGAAACATGGAGCCATTGGCCACAATTGTGGCTGTGCCCATCCAGATAGTTGCTTCTCTGCTGAGTCGTACACCTGCCTCTCCAGTTTAGAGACCAGGATGATGCACAGGAGAGTCTAAAATGCTTTGTGCAAATGCAGGTGGATATCAGCTGCTCCTACCTTACCCATCAACGCTGTAACCCTGTCCTAGAAGGCCACCAAACCTGTCAGGCACAGTTTGCCCTTACTGAAGCCATGTTGCCTGTCACCGAGCACCTCTGTGTTTTGCATGTGCTTTGTTGTGGTTTCCAGGAGGATCTCTCCACAGTCTTGCTGGGCATGGAGGTGAACCTGATCAACTTGTAGTTTCCTCGATCTCTTCTCTTTCCCTTTTTAAAAATGAGGATTGCTTTTTCCTTTTTCCAGTCACTGGGAACTACAACTTTTCAAATATGAAAAGTGGTTTAGGAGCTTTATCTTGCCCATTCCCTCAGGACCCTCAGATGCCTAAGGTCCCAGGGACTTGAGTCCACTCAGGTTCCTTAATCTCAAGCCTGACCTTCTACAGTGGACAGTACTTGGCTTCCCCAGTCCCTGCCTTTGGCTTCTGTGACTTGGGCACTGTGACTAGAGCACTGACCTATGTCCCCATGCTCCAGTGTTTTCCATTGTTTTAGTAAAATTTAATACAGATAGAAGTATTTTTAAGGGTAGCACAGTTAAAAATGTAAAAATGAGTTGGCTGTTTTTCTTCAGAAAGAATGAGTCGAATTGATCTTGTTTAATGACTGTTGTTCTTGCTTTTTTAGGGTACACTGTAGTGCATCCATTTACACCAGTGGGGAAAAATTTAGAATTGCTATTGGTGTGTGATAAGGAGGATCTGAAAAGCTGGGAGAAGCAAAATGTGCCATTGAGTATTGTGACTAGATTAAAGGAAACCACCAGAACAGAGATAAATCATACCAGGTATGTAAGAAGTGCAGAAGAACAGAAGAAGTTCCAGATCACCTGTTGTGTCATGTCAGTGACAGTGCTCTTTAGAAGTAAAAAAAGAGTAGTGGATAGTTCTGCTGTGTTCAGTGCACTGACATAAAGATTTGTTGCTGTTGAAATTTATTCTGCATTTACTTAGGAGAGTGAAATTTTTAGTCTGAATTAACAGCTATCTCTAGCTGTAGCTGGTTCTGCCAAGCAGTCTTAATGGATTCTGCTAATAGTTCAAATTTAATAAATTCAGATGATTTTATTTGAAAATCCACTGTAGTTTTTGCATATGAAATTGTTAATTTTTTCTACATTAACAGGTTATCATGTCTAGCCCTGTGTTTTGACCTTATTAAAAAATGTGCAGTTCTCTATGAATCTTTACCATCATTCCATGAAATAATGCATCCTGTCAGAATACTCCTTACACAACATGTGCCAGTTAATGAATATCCTGAAAAAATGCAGGTATGTATTCCTCAGGATTTAAATAATCAATATGTTTGTTTTATTAATAAATTCTGTGATCTTCATCTGTGCATAAACAAACAAACCAAGTGTAAACATTAATTTTTTCAAGGGTCAGGCATTTTGATGAGCCTGTGGAAAAAACAAAGAACAGAATATTTAGAAAAGGTATTTTTCCATTGTATATGATGTCTTGCCTATCTAAATGAAGAGAACAGCACTTGGCTTGTATTAATATAGCATTCCATGAGTGACATAATTTGTAAGAGTAATATGGACATCTCGTTGCTGTCATACTTCTGTATTGAATCTGTAAGACCTTGGTAAAATAAATACATGTACCAAACTGCGGAGGTAAAACTTATAACTGTATAGGTAAAGTGAACATAAATATGTCTGGTCAGTACCTTACCTAGGATATTGCTTATTTTCTAGCAATGATATTCAAATTTTTAATCTGTCTCTTCTGAGTGTAGCAAAATCATCCTCTCCTCAAAGAAGCATTGTAAAATGTCCCTAAAGAGCAAAGTTTTATTACTTAGATGAAGTCAAATGGCCTATGTTTTTTGTCATCAAAATAAAAAAAAACCCAGTCATTCTTAAAACGACCATGAAAGGAAGAGTCTGAGTTAAACTGCCTTTAGTCTCGCTGCTTCCTCTGTTAGAAACTACCAGCAGGCCGATCTTTCTTGTTGTTCATTAAACCATTTTGTTAGACTTGCAAAAGCTTTTAAGAATTATCCAGCTTGGATTACAGCATGTCAGTGTTAGCAGTGTCCTAATGAGTAGCTGTGACTTAATGCTGGAAAAAAGGTACATGGGGAGAACATAACTGTTGATTCAGTTTACAATAGCTTTTGATTTATGGTGGTTTTGATATGCTTTTGCAATTGTAATTTGTTTTGCATTTTCAGGAATGGTATCACAGTGCTCTGAGAGAGCTGGAGAACAAAGTAAAACACTATACCCCACTGATATGTGAGAAAAAGAAGCCAGTGCCATTGAAACAGTATACTCCTAAAATTGTGAAAGTGTAAGTAAAGAACGCTGGGTGCACAGGAATGGTGCATTTGAAACTTAAGATTTTTAGCAAGCTAGCATGGATTCGGAAAGCAGGACACAAAACAGAACTGCTTTTCTGCTAGATTTTGTGCATAATTCACAAGGGGCCATCTACTTTTGTGGTAGGGAGGGAAAGAAAAAAAAAGGAAAGGAATTTTAAGAGCAAATATTATCTTGTAGGAAAAATAGCACTGAAGGTCAATTCTTGCCCATATAATGAATTGTAAATTAACGAATTTCAAAATGATTAGATGGTGATTATCTGATGATTAGGTGGTTATTATCTGGTCAGGTGCTTTACTGAATGCTCTGTCAGGCACTCAAGTCAGAAGAACAAGAGTGAGTAGTTCATATGTATATGAAATATATGATGGTAAAAGATGGATGGTGAAAAACACTAATTTTGTAGATAATAGAACAGTGTTCTGATTCAGGAAATCTGCTTTATATTGGCTGCTGATTTATTTAGCCATATCGGTTATCTAATAATTGAAGAGGACAGCTTTGCTCTGCCATACACACTTATCCCTGAGTAATTGATCAGACTTCTTCTGTAAAAAGCATCTACTGAGAAGGTCTGCAAAAATTTAAGATGTATGGGAGAGGTTCCATCTTTTTCCAGATGTCTTCTATTCTTCTAGTCTAGCGTTTTTAGTCTGTTCAAAGTGCAGGCTGCATATGGAGAATTAAAGTGTGGTCATCGGCATGATGATGAAGTGCAGTTAGAAGGTCTGGTGAGTGTTTTTCCAGTATGTTCATTGGGAAGCTTCTTATTCTGCAACTTATTTATATAATATGCAGGAATTAAAATACTGATTTAGTTTTCATACAAAACCTCTCCTTATAAATACAAAAAAGTTGAGGGTTTAAGGTGTTCTATGCTCACACATACATTCTTATTTCAGCTTAGAGTTTGGAAGAAAGCAGGCAAGCAGCAAGAAGGAGCAAGAAAGAAAGGAATTGATCCAGAGGCATAAACGTGAACTTAAAGGAGCCATTCGTGAGATTCGGAAAGACAACCAATATCTGGCTAGAATGCAACTGTCAGAAATCATGGAGAGGTAACGTAGCCTTCGTTTCAGCACCACTCTGGGGCTTGTTCTGATGTGTGTTCATTTCTTTGCTGTGTGCCAAGACTGACATTAATGATCAACCATACTAAACTAAAATAAAATGAGACAATTTGAGGAAAACCAAACATTTTCAATAGAGGTCATTTAAAATGTTTTCAACTTTGCGGTCTCATTTCTCTCGTTTAAGAGGATGCAAAATGTTTTTATTGAAATGGTGTGTTGGTGAAGTTTAAGAATTGTGGGGCTTTTTATGAATTAAGAATTATTCTCTAAGTATACTTATTTTCCCTAATATAATCTTTTTGAAATATTTTATATGTTTATTGTTTGTTTTACAGAGATGCAGCCAGAAAAAGAAAAGTGAAAGAGCTTCTTGGTAGCCTTGCTACACAGGAAGGTGAATGGAAAGCATTGAAAAGGAAAAAATGGAAGAATTAATTGGGACCTATCTACAGCAGGAAGCTTACTGCCATATAAAACATCCCAGTCATGGCTTTTGAACAGATTTTAATTGCATTTTTTGGATGCATTCCTTTTGAGGAGACAACATCATTGGATTTGTTTGAAAAAAATGAACCTGCTTATTAGGAAAATCCACAACTTTCCGTAAGGAAAATAAAAATAACACTTTTGTACGTGGCATGTTTCTGTTTTATTGTAATGAGAACATTTGGATGACTAATCAGAATTCTAAGTCTAAAACCTGATCACACACACCTGACTTGAACTACACACACACACACAGAAAAATTCTACATCAGAAACCTGTTACTTCAGGCTGGTGACAGGTCAGTAGTGAGGTTCCATTTCAGGGCCAGTTCTCTTCAACAGCTTCATCAACAACTTGCACACAGGACTTGAAGCTACACTGAGCGGTTTTGCTGAAGACACTGAATTGGAAGGAGCTGCCGACTCCCTCAGAGGCCGAGAGGCCCTGCAGAGAGATTTTGATATTCACCAACCATGTGAAGTTCAACAAGGGCAAGTGCTGGATTCTGCACCTGGGTGGGACAACCCTGGATGTATGGACAGACTGAGGAATGAGGGGCTGGAGAGCAATGCCAGGGAAAGGGACCTGGGGGTCCTGCTCAGTGGGAAGTTGAACATGAGCCAGCAGTGCCCTGGCAGCCAGGAGGGACATCCCTGTCCTGGGGACATCAGGCACAGCATTGACCGCTCTGCTCTGAGCTGGGGCGGCCTCACCTCGAGTGCAGGATATAAAAGCTACAAGAGAGTGCCCAAAGGAGGGTGACAAAGGGCCTAGAGGGGAAGTTGTGTGAGGAGTGGCTGAGGGCACTTGGTCTGTTCAGCCTGGAGAAGAGAAAAAGGAGAGACCCCACTGCAGTTACAACTTCTTTGTGAGGGGAAGGGGAGGGGCAAACACTGATCTCTTCTCTGTGGTGACAGTGGCAGGACTCAGGGAATGGCCTGAAGTTGTGTCAGGTAGTTTGGTTTGGATATTAGGAAAAGGTTCATCTGAAACATCTCCCCTGGGAAGTGGTCACAGCACCAAGCCTGACAGTTCAAGAAACTCTTGGCCACGTGGTATGACTCTTGGGGATGGTCCTGGTAGGACATTCTATGATCTTTTTTTAATGTTGAATAGTTGCAGGCAGCTCTCACAATGGTAGTATAATTTAAACAGTAACATCTTAATTAGTCTGTAGCATCAGGACATGGTAAATTGTGTATTGAGTAATGGAATCAAGTAGAAGTCCTTTGTTAAAGCTGTACATCTGTTCATCTTTTCAGTAAGTTTTGAACTGAGCACAGCTCTGAAGTTATTAGTAATCTAGGGTGATTAATTAGAATTTCTCAGTGTGTTCAAAACTGTCTGACTTAAGGGAACAGTGATATCCTTAACTTCCTTCCACTTAATTTATCACGTATGTCTAATCACTAATCACTGATAACTGCCCAGTGTGACTTTGAAAAAATCTGCTCTTCAAACAGAGCCAATAAATACTTCTAACGCTTTCTTTTTATACTGTATTTGCAAAGAAACGTTGCAATGGGACAAAGAGCATCACAGTTACTGATGGGTGCTAATCTGAACTAGGCTCACTGCTCAGGTATTCACTGAATATTTGGTAAATAAAGTGGTAGTTTTTATGCATTGAACAAAATCGTAATGTTTCCATGGAAAACTGTTAGGAAAATAAAATTCCGTTTTACATTAACATTTCAATCTGAAAGACAAACTATAAAATAAGACATGTATTAAGAATGAACTAATGCCCATGGTTTTTACAAAAACAAACCTCCAAAGCTTCCTCCGTTTTCAAATGCTGTTCCTAGATCTGATATGTGTTTTGGCCCATAGGTAACTGAGACATCGTAATGCTCTACCTACTGTTCATGAAGAAAAACCTACACACTGTCAGTTTATCTGATTTAACAGTTAGGCTTGGTTGCTTTGGACTGGCTTAGAATGTTTTCTTTGTTCTGTTTTCTGGGTTTTTGCTTTGGTGTTTGCTTTTTGTGGATTTTTTGGGGACGTAGGTATTTTTGGTTGGGTTTTTTTGTTGTTGGTTGGTTTGAGGTTTTTTTCAAATTGAACTTGTAATGGAAGCAGGACTAAAACTAGGAAGCGGTGAGGTGAAACACAGCCTTTACATTTAGTCTCTAATGACAAAACTGTCTTTGTTAGGCAAGTTTTGTTTCTTAAAAGAGAAAAGCACTTCATTGAAGGCTTTTATTAACTGTCAGTGTGACTAGTAATGCAAGTAATATGTCATTATCATCAGCATTTTTTGGTTTGCAAAAGCACTTGTATTAAGTGTTGAAATAGGCCTGATGCTAAGTACATGTGGGGAAGATATGTGTGTCATGCAAAATTAGTAAGGTTCCCTATGTTTGAAATCCATTCACACTTTTAAAAAATAAATTCATTTTCAGTTAGCTTTGCTGATTTTGGAAAAGTTGTCTTCTGAAACCTCAAAGGAATCTCAGAAGCTTAGTATACCTCCTGTTTTATTTCTATTTGGCGCAGTATGAATTTTTTCTTTAAAACAAAATCTTTTTAAGTCAAGAACTTGAGAGTGAAGTAATGAGGAAGGAGCAAACTTCCTATTTTATGCTATAAATCAGTACTTTCAGTTTGGGGTTCTAGTCACAGTCTATACAGCACAAATAAAGTGTTAGAAAGTATTATTATTTATTTATCTGACTTTAGCAGTAGCCTCAGAGGTTTTGTCCAGCAGGGAATACCCTGCACAGAGGAAGCACAGAGAAGCACAGAGAAGCTGACAGAGGCACTTTGATCCTGATTTTTGATACCCCTTGCAGCTGCTTTTTATTCTTCAGTAGGGGAGGCAAAGAAAGAGGGTAGAGACACAATGATGATGTTTCTGGGACAGGACATTTTCTGGGACAAGAGGATGAACAGGAATATCTTGTGATGCTGATGAACAAAAATGAAGGATGAGGAAACCTCAGCTGATAGATTTACGCAACTGCTTTGGAATGCCAGACTGAAAGTAGTTCTGTCTGAAATCCTATTGAATGAGAATCACTGTATGTGCTTTTACAAATTATATTGTCACTGTTTAAAGTCAGCTTTTTTAATATTGCAAACCTGGGACTAACTGCGATGTTTAACACACAGTATTTTACATGAGTAGGAAAGCAAGACTATGTAGTAGTAGCTGGGCAGTGTTGCTGCTCTGATGTGGTAGGAAGGTCTGGTCATTTGGACTACTACGGACTTGAACATGCTTGAGTGCTGGCAGACCCTTTCTCATAGAGCTTCTTGAACATCATGCTTACCAGGCACTGTCTTGTATCTCTGTTTCTTTTAACCCAGGACTTGTCATAACAGGTCTTTTGACACATCAATTATCAATTGTAAGTCTGTATTTAATTAGCCAAAAAAAGAAACCATTCTGTAACTAGAATCAAGTCATCAAACACAAAAAAGGGAAAATTACCATTTTGCCTTTAGTTTCAGGTAGCTTACCTGTCAACATCAGCTGTCCCAGAGAATAGCTACCTTGAATATGAATGTTGTAAAGAATAGGGTGAGAACAAAACTCTTCAGCTAGAAACTGCATAAATTACCTTTTTTATGACAGCATGAAAAGCCTCTTCAGGAGTCTGGTCTTCTTGTCAGTTGGAAGCTGGTAAGCAATTTGATATTCTTAGTTCTGCTTTGCATGTCCCTGCTACCATGTCCCTGCTCTGTGTAAGGCTTCCCCTGTGGCCAGCAGCTTTCTGCTGAGTGGAGGGACTGAGGCTGCTCCCGAGCTCAGCAGGGGCCCTTTGGCTGCTGGGCTGAGGCTGCTGTCAGCCACGGGAACTGGTGGGACTTCTTTCCTCTTCATGGGCCTTCTAGGCAAGTGGAAAAGTCAAACAGAAGCTCTGACAGAACATTTGGCAGCTTTATCATCACTCAAACTGTGAGGTATTACATATCCGGGGGGTCAAAAGCATTCTACGAATGTGCTCCTTGTGGTCTTCTGGGTGTGTTTCCTACGCTAAGCAGGTACATTTCAGTCCTAAATATATTGGCTATGCAGTCTTGCTTAGTTTAAAAGACTGGGTTTTGTAAGGGTTTGGGGCAAGGTTGGGGTTGATTTTTTTTCTTCTTCAGTAAATTAGGTCTGGAGGGGAAAACTAAAATCTTTCATGCAATCTGAACACTGTCTGAGTCTAAAAAATTATGAAGATGCTGTATGGCATTAAGTCCTTTAAAATATTGCCATTAGGGCTAACACTGCTTTTTAGCAACAGAGCAGGGAAGTAAAAGCCAGAGTAAATGAGGCCTTACTTCAATAAAAAAACAAGACTGATATAGAAAAAGGCCAGTGTTAATAAATGTAGTCTAGGAACCAAATTTAATTTATTATCCATCAGATATGCAAGATTTTGGGCAGGAAAGGAGTGGGTAATGACCTCTCTAATTCTAGAAACAGTGTAATGTGTTTACATGCAGGATTGTATGACATGGTTGACTGCAGTAACACAACTGGGCTCAGTGATCTGCAAAAGCTTTAGGCCAGTAGGTTTAACAACAGGAAGAGCTGGTTTTTTTGGTGTCTCAATGGGGTTTTTTATAATGTATCTGAATTCAGATGGTACCTGATCAGTTATATAGTATATATATATATAATTTATTTCCCCAGATATTAAAGGATTATTCATATTTACTCCAAAGCACCTCAAAAAAGAAGTTTGCCTTGGGATGGGCTGCAATTGTTGTGTAATCATTCAGGTTTCAGACTATGCACTGATCTACCATATTTCTCACACCAAACTAAGTACATAAAATTCTCAGATGTACATAAGATTAGCAGCTCACTATTTGAGTGAGCCAGTTAGATAACTATTTGATCTAACTGGTATGTTAATCCTGATGTTAAGCTTACATAAGCTGCTCCAAGTCTAATCAGCTGGCAATCCATGAGAGAGATGTCACTGAGTAGGTCTGTGTCCCAAGTGCTGATAACTACATCTACCCCAAACTGCATTGCCTTTGAGGGAATCAGAAGGCTTTTTAATGCCTGTATTATTTTGCTTTATGCACTTCGCTGGCAGATTCTTACCTGTTTAAGACTGTCGTGATGGATCTGCCTAAGTCCACTTGTAACCACATCCTCCCGTTTTAATTAGCCGGTTGGACACCAGACACGCCTGGATAAGGGAACAGTGCTCGGTGGCGCCTACAATACTACAGCTATTCATGTTCTCCGGGCTAAAAATCTTCGTGTTGAAGGAGAAGTTTGGTTTGGGAACAGAGTTACATCTTTTGCAACTACCTTTTTCTCTTTGTCAGATAGCCCTTATCAAAGCCGCAGCTAACTGCTGCCGTAGCAGCAAACGAAGCATCGCTCTCTTGGAAGGAGTGTTTCAGGAGCCGTGTTTCAGGGCGGAGGAAGGGCTGTGGTGCGAGGTGCGCGGTTCATTTCCGAGGCCGGGCGCNCCGCCCCTTCCCTGCCCCGGGGACCCGCGGCTCATCTGTGCTCCGGCCGGGCGCCTGCCCTGCCCTGAGCCGGGGCTGTGGGGGGAGCCTGAGGAGACCTCCCGGCGCCTGCCCTGCCCTGAGCCGGGGCTGTGGGGGGAGCCTGAGGAGACCCCCGGGCTGAGCAGGGAAAGCCGCTCCGCGAAATTTTACAGGGGAATAAGGTGAGGTAAGAAAATCCCAGAAGGATGAAATTCTGGCTGCTGGCAGATAGCAAATCTCAGTTCGTCCGCTAGGACAGGGCCGGCTTTCGTGCTGATCCCTTCCTGGGAACCACGGCATTCAAGCCCCGGCCCTGCGGACGGAGGATGGGGCAGAAGAGACGAGACACAGGCGGGGAATCCCGAGGGAAGGGCTGGGGAGAGCCGGGCAGAGCCCAGAGTGTGAGGGACTCACCTGTGCGCGGGAACAACTTCGCCGAACTGGGAGCCCTCCCTCTCCCGGCGCGCCTCACACCCGGCAGATGTCACCGAGGAGGTGAAGTGCTCTGTTTGTGCTGTCAGGATGCCAAGGGCCTGTAAAATGTTGTGTGGTTTCCTGCCTAGCAAAAAATTATGGAGAGGTTTGAACAACAAAACCGATGGAGCACAAAGGCAGAAACATGCAGTACCTTGGGATATTGCGTAAGGGAAATTGCAACCGCGTAGCCAAAACTGGAGCAGGGGGGAAGGTCAGCGCAAGCATCGATGAGTTCAGGCTGCACGGTGGCAGAAATGTTCCTGAGGGAAAGGTGTGAAGGATCTTACTTTTGTAAATAACGCTGGAATAAATTTCAGCTTAGCCATACAATTCAGTGGATGACTAAACAAATTGTGAGGAAAAACAAGGTAGAGTCTGCTTCAGTGAACCCATCCCTCAGCTGTTGGTTGGATAGACCTAGGGCCATGGAGTATTTGCTTAAAGGAATGGTTGTTTTGGCTCCATGTGCTCTTTTATCATTTGGGTAAGCAAATAATGCTGAATATTTGTAGCGGTGATGATTTGCCACTTTAAATAAAAGGATCTTGAACATAAATCTGCTAAATCATACCAGTTTGGTTAAGAGCATTATGCCAAGAGTTTGGTAAATGGATTGCAGCTGGCCCCTGTTCCATGTTTATTTACCTCATGGCAATTGAGCTTTAATAATGCTTCAGTGCTAATAAACTGACTTCATAGGTAAACAAATGTCACAATATTTATTGCTGAGCATGACAAAGTGTTATAGCCTTCAATTAGTGTAGTATCATTTTCTATGCACAAGTGTATATAATATGGTACATCTGGTCTGGAATAAAATTTATACTAAGAATTGCTCACTGTTTTCAGTGCTGATACATCAAAGTCAATGAATGTTTTTGTATTATTTGGCTTTGGATGAAATCTGTCTCTCTTATTTCTTTAGTGCAACACACTTTCAGGGACTTTTGCAGTAGAAGGGACTGTAAATTTGATTCTCTCATGACTGAGATATCACGTATGTTTTATAATTCTGAAGTTTGCAGTTTTGTGGTTTATATATTGCTCCTTAATTTTGATTTACGTCGAAAATAAGTTTATTTTTGGGATTGAGACCATCTCCTTTATTTGTTAAAGACTGAACTATATATGGCTTCCATCCTTATTTAGGGCTTTAAGATGATTTTGGAGTATTATCAAGGAGAGTTGATAGTTCTGCTATTTCTGACAAAATAAAAATGCTGCCTTAATCACTTGATGCCCCAGGTCAGTAGATATCACCTGGAGAAAGAATTAAAAGATGAAATTTATAAATTTTCTTCTGTTGTTTCATGTGTTGCTCTCTGGGGTTGATCTTGAAGACAGCATTCTTGCAATAGCTTCTTGTTTACTGGATGTAAATGTAATTTTTTTTAGAAGCAGAGCACTGGGAACATGGCCCTGCAAGAGAGAGGAACCAGCAGCAGCTCCACCAGTGACAAGCAGGAACAGAACTATAATCGTGTTATTACAATTGTCTTCCTGGCACTCTTCATTGACTTGTTGGGATTTGCTCTCATCTTGCCACTCTTTCCTTCCATCCTTGATTATTACAGCCAGACTGAGGTAAGTAACAAGAAAGGCAGCCCACAGAATGTGTTAGGATCTTGAGGGAGGAATGGAAGAAAAATCACCTGCCTTGGGGCAAACTAAACAGCTGTGAGAAGATTAATAATTACCTGGTGCATATAAATGGTTCATAGACTGAATTTATTTGTCAATCTGCATAAGGCTCTTCACCCTTGTTTTTTCATTAAAATGAGAGATTTGTTTTGATAAAAATTCAAGTATTTCTTAGGGATTACTCCTTGTCGTTACCAATGCTTTTGTGTCTTACGCTGATGTCACTGGTGAGGCAGTTCATAATGGATCTGCGTGCTGGGGTTTATTGAAGAACCAAGGAGATGAGAGCTTCTACTCCACCTGAGTATTTCACAAGGTCACTTGCTCCCTTCCCTAGTGTGGAGTTCCATCTCAAACTCCATTCCCAGCAGGGAGCTGGCTGCTGCTCCAGGAGCAGAGCAGAAGGTCCTGTTGGATCCTGGCTGTGCAGGAGCTCATTGTTACCCTTCTCAGGTGTTGATGGCATTACTGGTCAAGATGAACATGTTGTGGGAGAATTGTTTTTGCAGCCCATACCTCTTGTCTCTCAGCCCCTTTCCAACCCCCCTCCAGCTGCAGCTGTAGGCTTTGTCCTTCTTACAGCCATGTCTCTTACCCAAACCATGGGCTCTGATCTCCAGGGTCTTCCCCCACTTCCAGTGTATTTCCAATAGCCAAGATTTCCACCTTCTTTTCCAGACCCTCTTCTAGTCCTCCTCCTCTTTTTGGGAATCATTCTTTTTTTGCACCACCTTTTCCTTGTGCATCTGCAAGCTTCTGGTTTTCCCAGGCTAAACAGTCTATGTGCAGCAGGACAGAGTGTGTCTCATGATACCTTTTGAGTTGAAAGATTCAGGGCATGCCTGTTTAATTCAGGATTTAGCAAGTAATGGACCTGAAGGCTTGAAAAAGTTCAAATTCAGACATTCCCCCACCCAAACATACTATCTGCTGTCTGTTAACATTCACAATTTAAGCTATTTTTGGGCTATGATCAATGAGGAAATTTTCCCTTGTGGGGAGGAGGAGGGAAGGAATCATCAAACATTGTCTCTAGTTCACTAAGCTCTGATGCTGTCTTTGAAAATAAAACTGTCTTCCTGCTTCTATTTCCCTGTCATTTGTTTTTCAGGATGGATTCTATTTGTCATTGCAACGTGGGGTAGACTGGTTTGCAGTGATGGCCGGGATACCTCCAGAGAGGAAATACAACAGTGTCTTGTTTGGAGGTAGGGAAACTGAACAAACAAGCTAACAGCCAAAAAACAATGTTCTTTCCAAGTTATTGTGATGTTGATGTGAAGAATGACAAGAAATACAAAAAGCATGCTTGCCTGTTATTAGTTCTAGATTTAAGTAACAGAAAATGTCTCTTAGGGTAGACTATAGATGATTTTGTTTTCACCACACTAATAGCAATGAGGAGTTGGACAGCCCCATCTCTGTCATTTGGAGACACCTAGACAGGCAGGAGGGATGGGATAACAGGAACCTTGTGAAGTTCAGTAAGGACAAATTTTAAGTCCTGCCTGTGGGAAGGTGTAATCGTTGCAATGGTACAGACTGGACACTCACTGGTGGTCTTGGGGCTCCTGGTGAGCAGCAAGCTGAGCATGAGCCAGCCCTGGCAGCAAAGGTGCCAACAGCTCCTGGGATAAGTGAACGGAATCAGAATCAGTGGATTAAGGGAAGTGATCATCTTCCTCTACTCAGCTCTCGATAGACCATATCTGAATTGTTACAATCAGTTTTGGTTCCCAGTACAAGGAAGGGTGTCCATACCCTGTGATGAGTTCAGTGGAGGGCTCTGAAGATGGAGAGTCTGGGGCCCTTGGCTGGTCTGCAGTGAATGGCAGCTTTCCAACCCCTGTGAGGAGGTTATGGAGAGCTAGGATCTTCACTGAGGTGTGTGGGACAAGCAGAGGTAACAGGTGTGAGTAGGAGCAGGAGAGATTCAGACAGGAAATAGGGAGGAACATTTTTCCAATGAAGATGGTCAGTGGAACAGGCTGCCCAGAGCAGTGCCCATCCTCAGGGATTGTCAAACCCGGACTGGGTTTGTCTGAGCAATCTGCTCTGACCTCATAGCTGACCCTACGAGCAGGTGGTTGGAGTGGGTGACCTCCAGAGCTTCTTTTTAACCTGAATTATCCTATGATCTTACTCAATTTGTTCTACTGATGGTTACAGAAATACAGGCCTGCTGTTCCTTGTTGTCAGGCTGCCAGCTGAGGGTCAGGAGCCTGTGGTGGTGGGCCTGGCAGTCACAGAAATTACTCTCCCTTCACAATTGATCCGTGTGTGATCAGAGATCAATCAGTAGGAAGCACTGGGAATGGAAACTTGGGAGTTCCAGCCTTGCTTGCCCCTTGGGCGGGTATAGTGCAGCACTGCTTCTAAATCTCATTAGTCTTATTAAAAGAAGCAGAGCTGCTGGCTTGCAGCACCCATAAGCATTTTCTGTCACTGGGACACTGCTGTGGATGAGCTCCAGCTGGAACAGTGAGGGAAATATGTCATGTTACAGATCAGACTCTTCTGGCTTCTTGCCATCTCAACAGTTGTGACGAAACTGTGATTTCAGAGTATGAAGATATGAAGGTGTCTGGGTTAATTTTAGTTAGACCCTCTCTACCCTCTTTTTTTAGTGAGCTGAGGCCTCTCCCAAGAGAAGCAAAAGGCTTTTAAAATAAACTAAATGAAACGCAAGACTTAATTAGAATATGTATGAATGTATTGTTACTATTTAAAGCTGTTTAATTGCGTATAACAGGCATTAGGAAGTTAATAAGCCATTTTCCTCTTTCCCACCATATCCTTGCAGGCATGTTTTTCTTTCTCTGCTCATTTTGTAGTCAAATTACTGGCATTGAATGCTACGAAACAATTTTCTTTAATCCCTCAGAAGCTGCTTTCTGTCTCCTCTAAGGCTTTACCAGAAGCTTCCTACTTTCAACTTCTCACCATCTCAGATGGTTTAGACAAAGGGCGGGAACTCCCAGTCGAGTCCAACTTGTTGCTTTTCCTTTTACCTGCCGTGTCCTGTACTCTTGGGAGTGCTGTGTGGAAAGTTTCATTCTAGTTGTGATGTTAAGCAGGGGCTGCTGCAGCCTTCCTGCAGAGTGTATTCCTTCACTTCCCTCATCTGCCACAAGGAGCACAGGACTGGGAAGGTGCTTGCAAGATCATTTTGTTTCTCCAAGTGCCAGCCATATTTTCCATTTTTGATTAGACTGCAAGCTCTTCAAGGTAAAAACTTCCTGCCTGTGTCAGGGCCCGGAGGGCACCAACGCTTAGTTGCTGTGACCAGCCATCACCCACACATTTCCTGCCCAGTGATTCAGGAGCTGTATTTCAGTCTCCAGGGCAGTCTCTGTCCCCATCCCTTGGATGGGCCTCAGACTTACACTGGAGATGTCGTGTCTCCCAACCTACATCCTAGTGTTGTTTCCACGCCTTCCTCTGCCCCTGGCTCCAGAGTGGACTCCCTGGAAGGATGTGTTGGATAACCCCTGCCTTGTGTGGGACTGTCAGTGGGCCCTGTTGGCAGCTCCTGCTCTGCCCAACCCATCAGATTGTGGGGCACCCAGGCTGGTGAGGGCACTGCCAGTGCTGTGGTCACACTCAGCTCCCAGCTCCTTCCCCCATGTGAAACAGCCCTGTTTTTGCTGCATACTGGCTTGGAAATATTTGGCATGAAAGAGTGTTTTTACAGTGCTAGAAACACAGTGAAGGGAACTGTGTGTCATAAACTGCCAGTGTAAAATTCTGTAAGATTTTTTACACAGTTTTTTTGAGCTTTGAGTTATCACAAGCAACTCTTCTCGACAAGGTGTTCAGTATCAATATTCTGCCTCCCTCAAAGTTGATGGGACCATAACTTCTGGTCTGTCTCTCCTCTGCCTTTTAAAGCTTTGATAGCTGAATGATCTGAAACCTATAACCCAGTTTTTCCTTTAGAGAAAGGCTGTGACAGAAAAGCATCTTTTGCCTGCTTGTTGAGAGTGTAGTGCAAATTATTAAGTCTGTGAAGCTAGAAATGGCAAGAGAAAAGAGGAATTAAAGATCACAGAAGCTGGAGGCAGATTTCAAAAGACTCTTGGAGTCTGTTGGAATCACTCCTACCTCTTAGGGTGCCTCACTAACAGCAGTGCTTAAGTCCTTCTTTCCATGATAAAAAGGAAAGAAAAACTAATTAAGTGTGACAGAATCAGGTTCAAACAATCAAAAAATTCTTAAAAGAACTGTGACTCTAAAGACTGTGTTATCTCTGCTTTAAGAACAGAAAATGTATGTAGTCAGCAGGGAAACATTGGAGAATCATCATTCCATATTAACCAGTGAGTTTCAAACCCTTTCTCACCAGTGAAGTAACCAGGAAGTCATCCACTTTATGCCTGTTACTCTGGTCTGTTTGTATTTGCTGCCTTGGTTAAGTAACAATGCAAGGTTGGTGTTCTGAGAGTGCCATGGTTTCAGAGACAAAGCTATTCTTCATAGCTGCTGGTTTACATTTAATTTCAAGATTTATCACACATAGTGTGATAGATCTTGAATTGCTTGGCTGTCTTTATGTTTAAGATGAAGGCAGCACGCCTAATAATCCATATCTTTTTATCTTTTTTTTTTTTTTTTTTCTTTTTTTTTTTTAGGTCTGATTGGTTCAATCTTTTCTCTCCTGCAGTTTTTCTCCTCTCCCCTCACTGGTGCTGTGTCAGACCACTGGGGCAGAAGGCCTGTCATCCTGATGACTGTGGTATGTGTCACATGCTGATCTTAGTCATGGCATCTCAATATACAGTGGAAGGCACCATGGTCTTGTGCTTAGCACAGAAACTGAATTGTGTGTGAATTTTAACAGTCACAATTCAGCTCTAGAATTGAATTTTCTAGATCTGCTGGTTGTTGACTCTTTCTTGCCAAGTCACTTGGCCACACTTCCAAATGTGAGTGCTTAAACTGAACTTCCCAGAGCCAGAACTGAACATAGAAGACACCAAAATACTTACCTATTTCTGTCATTTTCCAAAATCCCTTTCCCCTGTGTATGGGAGAATGACTTCAGATGCTCTGTTGACAAATGTTAGCCTTAATTCCTATGTATTTTAGTTCATCAAGTGATTAATGAGGGCTGATCACTTCATGACCTGTTCCACAGAGCCTGGGAATTGTTGGTTAGGAAGTTCTATATAGCACTGCAAGATGCATTTCTTAGGAACATGAACATTCTCCTTATTTTGAACTCAGATTTCTCTTGAATTTGGAAACAAATGGAGTGGGATGTATAAGAATGTTTTGTACCCAGGACTGGTTTAACTTCCACAGAGTTTTCCTCTTCTAATTTTGTTAAAAATATCACAATTATATGTAGATTGTATGGACTTCTTTTATATTGCTATTCAAGACATAGTGCAGTGTCAGTTTGTTCAGCCATTTCTGTTCCATGGGGTTTGGAGCAGCCATTGAAAACAAACAGAAAATGTAAATGTTTAGCTGGGAAGTGGGCAGAATTTACATTAACTTTGCATTGTTTTATAAAGAACCCTTTCTTGCTTCTGCAGATGGGTTTGATAGCATCGTACTCACTCTGGGCTGCCTCTCGGACTTTTGGCGTTTTTCTTCTCTCCAGGATCATAGGGGGAATAAGCAAAGGGAATGTCAGCCTCTCCACAGCTATAATTGCTGACTTGCACTCTCCAAAAGCACGGAGCAAGGGCATGGTGAGTTACACTTGTGGGACACACATTTATTTTTAATGGCAACTTTTAATTGATTTTTAGTCCTCATGTCCTCATTCCATGAGGAATGTCTTCCTCAGGTGTGTATTCACTGATCAAGTGAAAACATGACTTTACATTCTACCTTGCTTCTGGAAAGGTGCCAGGTCACATTCCTGGGAGCTCTTGGACTTTTGCCCACGACCTTCACATACAAGTGAAACACAGATGCTCTAGAGATGGGAAAACTTTCTTGTTTCAATGTTAGAACTGTTACTCCTGCTGGTAACTTGAATTCTAATGGCTTAGAAATCAGAAGGTCTTATGTCCCAATTTTGGCAGCCAGAAGCCAGTTACAGGGCAACTCCTTTTCCTCACTTTCCCAAGCTGTGGAAGTGCAGCAGCACAGCACAGTGTGCTCCTGACTTCCTCACACCGTGCTGGCTTCAGGACCTGAGCTCAGTGGGTAAAGGATGTGACATCTGACTGACTGAGGAGCATGAGCAGCTGCCCTATCCACTTCCAGAAGGCAGTGGCCCAGATGGAAACACCTGCAGGCTGAACTTGGCCTGCGAATTACCAGTTAGATCTTTTATCCTATAAAAACCTTAGAGGCCCAGACTTCTCTTAACAGATTGTTAAAAGCCACTACAGAGGACAGCTGCTTCTTGGGAGGAGAAGGCTTTAGATTTCACAGTGATAGCTTATGAATCTTCCAAGCAAATTATTATAATCCTGGTGAGCCAAAATGCATTTTTATTTGTGGAGAGAGGTAGCCTTACAGCACTAGTAAATAAAATGGGTCAGGGCCTATTTTTAGGCCCTGAGAGTAAGTCACATAGTGCAGCATGGCTCACATCCACATGGCTTGTATTCTTTTCTATTCCAAAGCGAAGTTCTGCTTTCTGGGAGGTGAACAGCATCTGACTGAAGCTAACAGTGATGGGCCGCTCCCTGTTCCTGCCACTTCCCTGACTGGACAGAAAACAAAATTGGTTATTTGGAAACAGCAGGCTTTTCACACTTCCTACTCTTTGCTGTGCACTCCCTGCATCCTCAGAGTGATTTGGTTCTGTACCCGGTTAATCCAAATCGTTTCAGAACCTGAAAAAACTGGTGTCTAAAATTCTGTGTCTGTGTTCACTTTACCCCTGCAGGCCATGATTGGTGTTGCTTTCTCCCTGGGCTTCACCCTGGGCCCCATGATGGGTGCTTACCTCGCCATGCAGACAGAGAAAGGAGAAGTCTTCTACCTTCGTTCAGCATTGTCAGCACTCGTGTTTTCTGTGGCTGATTTTATTTTCATCTTCCTCCTTCTTCCAGAGACACTTCCCAAGGAAAAACGGGTAAATGGATGATCGGTCTCAAGATCTGTGTTTGCTGTAAAAATTGGATTTGAGAATTGTCGAAATACTGGGAACAGTGAAGATAACGCTTAGCCAGCGTCTCAGAAATTTAGCTCATTCCTGGGATTAGGATTATTATTAAGGCTGGTGTCAAAGCAGTTGTATGATCATAGAATCATAGAATATTTTGGGTTGGAAGGGACCTTAAATATCACTGTTTCCAACCCCCTGCCACAGGCAGGGACACCTTCCACTAGACCAGATTGATCAAAACCTCATCCAACTTGACCCTGAACACTTCCAGGGATGGGCCTATCTCCTAGCCCAGTGTAATATAGGATCTTTATAGTTAACATAGCTGCTTCATTGCTGGTTTTGGTATGTTAGGTTTAAATTTCTCAAAACCTAAGGTGAACGTGGGAGGGAGACTGTGAAATTTAAACTGTGACCACAAGGATTCCTTGGGGAATGAATTTCTTTCATTTAGCCAGTATATGTTAGAAGTTTTCTTGCCTATTATCTTGTATTTGCTTGAATATTTTGAATACTAAAATAGCAAATTACTTTTTTTCTGAGCTGTTCTGTCTTCTACAGTTAGAAAATACCTACATGTATACCTACATGTAAATTCAATGACTGATTGGATTTGTGGGGCTGAACATTTATTAACATTAGGATTTAATATTGTGTGATTGGACACTGTCCAAGGTATGTCTGATTAAAAGTCTCTTAGAACAGTCTCCTTTGTGGAGAGAGGGAGGTGGAATTCAGCCCTGGGTATCTGCACTTGATTTGAGCTCTCACTGGGTTGGGTCTTTGCTGTGATCCCTGGTTTCTAGGCAGCGTGCAGTTTTTGGAGCGTGCTTGGTCTCTGGATTGCCAAACCCATTTGGACACGGAGAATTGTTCAGGAAACTTTAATCTGCAACGATCCTAGCAGGACAAAACTTTGCCCTGGTGTTTCCCAGCAGGTTGTGTCCCGTGTGAAATCTGTTGCTCTCACTATGTTCCCAAGCACTACAGCTATGTTATTTTCTTTTAACAACTCTCCCATGTGTCATCTGTTCCTCTTTCCTGTTTGGCTGTTTCTAAACCTTTCAGATAAAATCCTGTTCTGAGAGCTGCACACTCTGGGAAGGTGGCAACATGGTGACATAGGGAAGTGCTGCAGAGTGAATCTGTATTCTATAAACAATTCCTCCTTTGCTGTAGAGTGATTAAATGGCTTCAGTTCCTTTTAGGATCATGGGATGACTGAATAGATCCCTCCCCCTTTTTATTATCTTCTTGAGAGGTCTGATCAGCTGGTCGGTATTAGCCAGCACCACTGAATTTTGGTAAGGGAAGGAGCTCTCTGTCACTGTCTTTTGGGTCTTTGTCCTGTAGAGCAGTGGGTGCTGCAGTGAGGTGCTGCTCAGGGCCAGGTCCCAGCCACACAAAGTGCACAGTGTTTGGCTGCTCAGGAGAGGGTGGTTTGGGGATTCCTGTGGTTGGTGTCAGTGCTCGTGTGCTGTCAGCCTCCATCTGGGCATGTGATCCATGTGTTCCAGCATGTTTGTAATTTCAGTTATTAGGCTGCTCTGCTCTCTTTGTTAATTCCTTACACTTTCTGAGTGGGAGTGAGCAGTTTTCTTGGCCTATGGATGACAGAGGAAAGGGAGGTATGTTGGCTGCCTTTCTGGAACTTGTCTGGTCTGAGCTGGAGCAGGTGCTCCCACAAGTATAGGAGTGAAATATGGTGGAAGAGCAAAGCTGTAAAAAGAGGGGAAATGATCATGGTAATTGGTAGGAGGATGTGCCAGTGGGATCAGACATCTGTTTCCTTGAAGTTTGCTGTATTCTCATTATACCCTTGTTTCTCTATCTACTTTTCACAGGAGAGAGTGTTTCATATTGATTCATGTTGGAATTAACTTGTAGGAAGGAAAAATGGAGGGGGATGGGAAACAAGGATGTGTTTTCATCCAAAGAGAACAGCATTTTTACTCTCTTCCTTCCTCTTTTTGTCAACTGTTCCAGCAGTTGATCAGATGAAGAGAGTCAGACACTGGCCTTGTGGTAGCCAAAACAGCTCCTGCTGTGGCCTGACTGGGAGAAGGGAAGAATAGGAAGGTCTCTAGTGGAATCTGTCCCCTTTAAGGGTTTTTCAGTTGGTTTTTAGCTGAGTTAGCCATGAGCAAGGCTGCCTAGTTGGAGGAAGAGTCTTACAACTCTTATTTTCGTGACTGTGTGTAGGGCTCTGCAGTATCAGTAGCAGACTTGTGCAAAAACAAAGCTGTGCTCTGTGCATACCAAACACGTCTGGTTTGGAAGGTAAGGCTGCAGCTTGGCAGGCCCTGGCTGCATTCCTGATGGGACTGACTCTGCCTTCCAGACCTGTTACTGAGTCTCTCTGCAGTAGAGGAAAACAGAATGAGCAGAGACACTCTGAAAAATGCCTGCCATTCGAGGTGACTTTTGGGGTGATCATGAAGTAAAATTGATCAATTATGGAATACTGAATCATAAGCGTAGAAATTAAACACAAGTTAGATGTTGCAAAGTTTGAACCTGTGAAGAAACTAAACTCCATGCAGCTGCTGACATTGACTGAAATTGCCAGTGCATACTTTTTGGGGTTTGGTGAAACTCTTTAGCCAGTTTTAGGACAATGTTTTCATTATGGATCAGTAGATGAAATAATTTCTAGACCACTGTTTCTATGGCAAAGATAGGAGAAATTGAAAAATATTCATGTGTGCACACACAAACACACCTGCATTAAAAAATCTAATAGGTATATATATTTCATAAAACACTTAAGATTCTAAATATGTGCAATTACAATGTATTGTGATTGGACCAAACTAAAATCAGCCTTGTGCAAAGCTGCTTAGCATCCTGTCTGACATGGATAATAATTCAGAACAGATACAAGTTGCAGAGTATTTTTATTACTGGCAAAGATGCTTGCAGGGAGTTGCTTGTGCCCAGATTCTCTGTGCTGTAGTGCAAACCCCATGGTACCAACACATGCAGGAACTGGGGATTGCCACAGGCCAGCTTCAGGAAATCCTCTTAGACTTCTCAACAGGGTGAGCTAACTTCTTGGGCATGTCTGTTTACTGTCTGCAATAAATGCAGTGGGAGGAAGAATAAATATCCCAGTATGTTCTGTGTGAATCAGCAGCTCCATAGCTCCAGACCAGCCCAGTCTATTGAACTGGTTGCTGTTGTGACACTAATGGGCTCCAGACTCTGCTGTCGGGTACTCAGAAGCTCTGACTAACAAAACAAGACAGGGGTCACGTTAATACCATATTGAAGGTTGATTTGTTTACAGCTTCATTAAATCCAGCCCATAATGAGTCCTCAGGTCATGCACTGAGATTAAATTCCATTGATAATCTGACCTTTAATCTCTGTCCTCAAAGGGACAGTTGCTCCCTCCCTCCCTATCTGGGAAGAGAAGAAAGCTCATCCAGTAAAGCCTGTGCAGTGCTTTGAAGGTGTGAAATACTACGTAGTGTGATTATTCAGGATTCTTGACTGTCTTATGTCTCCCTGTGGCTGTTGTGTAAAGTAACAGGCTAAATTCTACTCTAAAAAAATTTGTTTCCCTAATAATGTAGGGAATTTGATTTCTAATCGTTTAGACATTATTTCTTTTAGTGTTTCCTTTAATTTTCTATATTTTAGAATTAAAAAAAAAAAAGTAAATTATCTATAGATGGAAGAATAAGCATAAGATAGAAGAATAAGTGCCTATGGGTAAGGAGCAGGGAGAGTACCACTAGGTGCATAATTAGGTCAAGATGTACACAGTACAAGGCCCAGAAGTGTTACAAAATAAATCTTCCTCTTTAAAAAGCCACCCATTGTGACTGGACAGAATCTCCTTGGAAAATTCTCTAAAATATCTCCAAAGAATCTCTGTAAAAATTATATTTTCCTTCTCTTCCCCAGGAGGTGTCACTGGCTGGCTACAATAGCGACCAGTACCAAAACAGACCAGTGTTTGATGTGCTGCACATACTGGTCTCAGATTTGTAGCACAAGAGCAAATCCTCAGCTTCCTGTGAGCTTGCAGGCACATGTGCCATTATTTTCCCAGTAAATGTTCTTTGGACATGAATGATGATGCAAAAGGTGACCCACGTAAAGGCACCTTCAAGGCTGTGGAGAATGAGCCACTTCTGCTTTGTAAGAACCCAAAGAGGAATTTTGTCTTCCATGAAAGGTGCTATCAGTGCTCTGCCTTTCAATTACAGTTGCTGGCGCCAGTTCCAAGTTCAGAACGTCTGAGTTGTTACTGGGGCCCACTCAAATCCCCATGCCAGGTGCCTTGTTTCATCTCAGATGATTTGTGTAGGTGTAGAGGCACATTTGGTGGTTACTGTCAGTTCCTAGCAGTGGTTATTACATTAGGGTTTTAAATAAACCTCTTTCTGTCTTTGATCAGGTCCCTTCTGTGACATCTGGATTTCAGGCAGCAGTTGACTTGCTCAGTCCTTTGGCTTTGTTTCAGTTCTCTGCAGTCACCCGAGGAAAGGAATCCCCTTCAGAGCAGAGTAAGTGTCAGATGGCTTTTTACAGTAACACTCTGTGTCCTTTTGTGTGTGGCATTGGTCTCTAAGTGAAAACTGTACTCAAACCATTCCAGAAGCAGGACTCTGCTTACTCATTTAAAACCCACCTTAATAACTTACGAACAGGCAATCAGAAGTTCCATTGGACCTTGGTCCTTTTATTCCAAATCAGAAGTTCCAAAGGACCTTGGTCCTTTTATTTTATTTGAAGGCAAGTGTTTTGAAGATTTCTGACTTGATACTTGTGTTTTTCTCAGCCACTGGCTGCAGTAAGTGAAGTGATTTAAAGATAGATCAAGGCATGAGCAAGGCAGATGTGAGTTTGCTTACTCAAGCTGCAAACCAGGAACTTCAGACTGGAATTTTATTTCTCAATTCATGACTTGGAGATGTAGGATTCTCTGCATCTCTGTAGGACTCATTTTGTGGCATGTCTTGTATGGTTATTTAAAATGAGCATTTGAGGTGAGAACATTTCCCTGTACAGTTGATAAATGCTGCTCTTCTATTGTGGTTTTATTATCAAGCTTTGCTTGGAAAACACCACCACGTTTCTCTCTCCACTTCCCACTCCCTTGGTGTTTTTTTTTTTTTTTTTTGTTTTTTTTTTTTTTTTTTTGTTTTTTTGTTTTTTTTTTTGGNNTGATTGGGGTTTTGCTTTGGGGTTTTTTTCGGTTTGTTTTTGTTTGTTTGTTTGTTTGTTTGTTTGTTTTTGTTTTGGTTTGGTTTGGTTTGGTTTTTTTTTCAGATCTTCAGAATCTCAAAATTTTGGGGCTGGCCTACTTCCTGTACCTCTTCCTCTTTTCTGGCTTGGAGTACACACTGAGTTTCCTCACTCACCAGAGATTCCACTTCAGCAGGTATTGCAATAGATGTTGTGTATTTTGACTAGGGTATTATCCAAAATCTTGATTTAAGGTCTCTTTGTGTATTTTCAAGAGAGGCTTTCTGACATTAGTAAAACCACCCAGTAAAGCCACCCCTGCATTTGATGGTATTTGGGCTTTGTGAGAAGAGTGTATGAAATACAAGCACAATGTTTATCATGAAAGGAAGTACTCAATCTATAACTTCTGAAAACTAGGGAATATAAATACCCAAGCTTAAATTAAATCTCCTAAAATAGGTATAACTGTGCTAGTTGTATTGATTATAGTAAAACCTTTTCGTGCTCAGAAGAGTTTTTGGGTATCGGGACAAATCTTGAAGCTCAAAGATGTTAAGGATGGGGAGATAGCTGTGTGATGATATTTGCTCATCAGCAAATTCTGCATGGCATATGGTGTGTAGTCATGTCACAGAGCCTGATTTCCTGTAGTCAACCACCAGAGAAGAAAGAGAACAGAATCCACCAACAGCTCAGCTTGAAATACTTTTCCTGCCAGCTCATAGGAAGAATTCCAGCCAGGAACGTGAACTTGCAACTTGATTCCTGTGCGTGTCCTTCAGTAATTCTCAGGGGTTGTCTCATCTTTCCCTGTCTGTCTTTCATTACAGTTTGTGGTTTAACTAATCCGTGTGTGTCAAGGAGAGGTTTTGTAGTGCCCTGAGCTTTGTTGTGTCCTGTGCATTCAGGGCAGCCCTCAGTGAGCTGCAGAGCTGTGTGCCAGCAGTGCAGTCTCTGGGCAGCGAGCTTGTTGTGGAGGTGAGCCCCTTCAGCTGAGAATATCCCCAAAATTCAGTCGATAAGAGAGAGAAAGGGAAAATAGAAGAAAATTGAAGGGTGGGAGGGAGTGATGTCTCAGACTTCCCAGTGTGACACCGGATCACCACCACACTGTGCCTTGCTGACCTCCATCAAACCCTCCACCTTGGAAACCAGCATCTCCCCTGCACATGGCACAGATGTTCACAGCACAGGGTCGTTGATGTGTTGTCTTTGTGGGCCACCCCAGAAGGGCTGACCCACCCCACAGCAGCCCAGGGGTGGCTGCAGCACTTGCCAGCATTGTCCCATGTATACAAGAAGACCTCGTTGCTTTCCTTGTTGCTCTGTGCTTGCCGTGGCAGCTGCTGTCAGCGCTGTGGGAGCTCTGCAAAGCTGTGGGAGCCCCAAAGGCTTTGTCTCCCTTGCTCAGGGGAGGTCAGCGGGAGCGGTGAATCCCAGGGCAGAGCGCTCCGTGCGTGACTCCCTAATCTGTGTTTTTGCCTCCCTTCCAGCATGCAGCAGGGCAAGATGTTTTTCTTTATTGGAATAACAATGGCTGTGATCCAGGGAGGCTATGCTCGCCGAATCAAGCCAGGAAATGAAATCAGAGCTGTAAAAAGGGTAAAAAAAAAAAAATCAATATTTCTTTTTCTTTCCCCCCCACAAATCTGACACGTTAATTTTCAGTCTGAAGTGCGGTGAAGGGTCGCTGGAGGTTATAACTGTATTTGTCCAATCAAAAGAAATTTCTGTCTCATCTATCCAGCTAAATGACTTCTCAGAACTGGTTGTTGGGCACTTACCTGTCTAACTAAACTTTGGAACATTAGAGCCCTTTCTTATGATATGAGCAGCAATATTATTGAAACTTCGTGTGCTTCGTATTTAATTGCAGTAAGGAATGAGAACAGATTGTCCATCTGTGCAAGTTAGGTAAAACATTGTGAAGACTATGCTTTATTTCAGTGATTTCTCTTGCAGTGCAGACATTGAAACTATTAAAGCTGCTTCAGGGCTGATCTCTGACTCTCTTTCTGGGAAATTATTTTCAATCTGGCTATCTTTGTGCTTGACAGGCTTTCCCTAGAGCATGTTTCACTGCTGGGCAGGGAGAAATGGATTCTTTTTCCAATCTTTCATTTATGATCATCAGCATTACACGTAACAAAAGCATGTATCAATGCTCAGACTGAGGTTTCACTGACAGAAGTGTACATTCCTTTGTTTTGCTTGGCTCTTTCCTCACAGAGATACTGCAACTGCTGTGCTGGGATGACAGGAACAGCTCCCTGCAGTTAATGCAGCTGTGGGGACAGCAGATGTGTTGTGTCCTTTACATTTGTGTGGGGAACTAAACAAAGCACTACCTTGGCTCCTTGGCAGTAGGTTTGCTTGGACTGTTAGAGCCTTGGTTAATGTACTTTACATTATTTTGAGGCCAGTGTCATTTCAGTGGTGGCAGGGTAGAAGATTTCCAAACCACTGCATTCCAGTGAATTGACTCAGCTTCTCTTGCAATGATTTCTGCTGGTGAAACAACCTCCACCCTGGTCCCTGGCAGGCAAACACTGATGTCAGGCTGCTGGTGTCACGTTTCCTTGTGGATGAACATCAGCTGTGCTGCTTCATCCTCCACATCAGCTTTCCCCCTGTGCTCTGCCAGCCTGCTGTGTTTGCTGGCACTGCAGCACTGCCCTTGGCACCTCTCATTTTGATACTCCTTCCTCAGCCCTGCACTAGGAATTGCACAAACACTCATCTGCTGGGCTGGTGGCTCCTCATGAACACCCGTGTCCACTCTGCAGAGACTCCCAGCCCTGGGGCACTCTTCTCCATGGATGCCCGTGGGTTTTGTGGGAGTTCCCCCTTTTGCTGAAGTTGTTCTGGCAATTTGTGAATCTGCACCATATGGCAAATGTGGCCTCTCTTAGCACAGTGGTTACAGCAGCTCATTTATCACTGAATCTTCAAAATGAGGCACTCAGTGGCAGTCAATACCCTCCTTTATCATACACAAAGCAGATCTGATCTGTGTTTTCTGCTGGAGCTCTGTAAGCGAGGGAGATATCACAGGGGAATGGAAGTCCATCTCTTGGAGGAGATGAAGAATGCTTTTTATTTTTGGGGTTTGAATTTTAGATACACCCTCTCCTCCCTTTTTTCCTCTTGGCTACAGAAATCTGAAAGCTAAAGATAGAATCAGGCAATAACGCTGAGAAAAAGCAGGGGAGTTGTAGTCCTGCTGTACACAAGCTTTTTCTTCTCTTGTGCCAGCGCAGGAGATGAAGAGTTGAAGCCAGATTTCTGTGCAGGTCAACACAGAACAAGAGGAAAAATCCCCCGAAATGACAGATGTGTAGAGAGAGAACTTGCATGTGGAGTACAATCATGTGATAGTGAGAGGGGATAGAAAAGTTCATTGTGCTGGTGTGTGGCCATCCAGGTGACTTTGACACGTCTAGTTGGGGAGAAAGGGCTTTCTGCTTGGAACTTGTGTGCTGTCCCATCCCCGGAAGGGAGCTGGCAGGACACCTAGGGTTAGGCTTTAACAAGCGCGGCTCAGATATAACCGTGTGACTCATTCCTCTTGCAGGCTATTATGTTGCTGATTCCAGCGTTCTTGTTAATTGGATGGGCTGCAAATATGACCATGCTGAGTGCGGGACTGTTGCTGTACTCCTTCGGTGAGCTGTTCAAAAGGCACTACGAGCTAAGCACAAATGATTTTTCTTCATGTATTTATTCACACGGTTAAAAATCTGCACTTCTAGTTTCGAACTACAAGTAACAGGAGGTTGTCACTTGGGTTTACGAAATATGAATGAAACGGTGTCTGGGTTTTTTTCTGATGCTGTTTGTGTCACAGGAAGTTGTCATGGTGGTATCTGGAAGCATCCCCAGTGCTCCTGTTGTCCTGTCTCACTGTGGAGCTCTTGAGGATGTTTTGTTTTTAGCCCCTCTTAGCAGACCTAGAAGCAAAGTATTCATGAAATAGCTCAGGGAAAAAAGTGACATCAAATATTTGTACCTGAGTGGTGCTGCATTATCTCTCAGCCTGGAGACCTGCACACTCTGAGGGTGTTTGGACTGAGCCAGGTGTTTGGACTGAGGGTCAGATGCTTTCAGTGTTTGCATAAATTCTGTTCTGCCAGCCTAAGCTGTTGTGCAGGGAAACAGTCACAAATGAAGTTGTATCCATCTACTGGATGTCTAAAAAGAGATTTCAGATATTACCAATGCTGCTAACTATTGTTAAGCAGCTCCACATATGGCTTACTACAAACACGGACTTCTCTTTTGCATGGTACAGCTTGATTTAGGAGTAAACTGTAAACCACAAAATGCACCTACTGAGTCTATTATTTACTTGGGCCAGTTGTGTGTCTGACAGGTGAGGAGTGAGAGAGGGTGTTCATTATGTTTAACCATATTTGAGTCTTCCCTGGCCCTTGCCTGTGCAGATGACTCCATCTCTTCCCAATTAAGCCAGCTACAAATGCCTCTGGGGGGGTTCTCTTCCCCTTCCCTTCCTCCCTTCCTCCCTCTGCCCAGCAGTTGGGGCACCTGCAGTTAAAGCAACCTTGGTCATCC